>PVKP010015228.1:0-50907 GCA_004027715.1 Plecturocebus donacophilus
AAGACGCTGCTTCCCGGCAGCCACCTCGTTTCTGCATTGTCATCCTCCCATGTATAAATAAAGTACAAGATAGTAAGTAAATTTGAGATAATGAATTACATATAGAGTATCCAAATACTTATACAACAGAGTTAGTAGCTGTCTTTCTGTTTTTAGGATTTAACCATGTGTCTGGTAGTTTTACCTGCTGAATCCATCAATGGCAGTATGAAATAATCATAGAACATGATGCAAACCTGGGAAAAAGCAAAAGAAAAATCCATAGAGGTCACATAGATTGGAATGAGCATGGAAGAGAACTGGGTCCTATCTGATACCATACAAACATGTGGATCTGAATGCACATCTCAGATTGCTCTGAGCAGTGACAGTTTGTCCTTGGGCTGAGGGTGAAGCCCCCGAGTACTCTCAGAGACAGATAATGCAGATCAAGTTCACCTTTCTTATTTTCACTTTCATCTTAGCTTGTTTATGATATTGCAAGTGTGAAAGCATCTATGCAATCTTGGAAATGTTAGGAAAAACATCATCAAGTGAACCAGGAACTAAAAACTAATCATAAAGTCTATGTGCTTAGATCAAATGTCTGAAAAAAATAAGGACTTCAAAGAAAGAAACAAGCCATTTCCAAAACCAATATTATTTTGTATTATGGAATGTTATCTTAGACAAAAATAAAGTTTTACAAGACGTATTTCCTCAGTTTTATAATAATATCTACTGTTTAATGTTGTATTATAACCAAGCCCCTCGAGATTTCAGCACCCCAGCATTTTTAGTGACTGAAATTGAAGAAGGAGACCCAGGCATCTCAGATCAACTTCCCCTTTGACTGTCACACTGCATTTCAATAGAAGAAAAGGCTGACCACCAGGTGCCTCCGGTTTCACCTTCCTGTAGGTGGCAGGCTGGGTCTTGGGGAAACTCTCTGGAAGTCACTATTTTTACTTAAAACAAGATCGAACCAGAAACCTTTTCACATGTGAGTCCTAAAACTGTAAACCGGAATCCTTTCATATGTGATTCCTGAAACTGTAAACAGAAACCTTTTCACATGTGAATCCTAAAACTGTAAGCTGGAACCCTTTCATATGTGATTCCTGAAATCTTTTCACATGTGAGTCCTAAAACTAGGACCCTAAACCTTTTCATGTGTAATTCCTGAATCTGTAAACCAAGACCCTTTTCATATGTGAACCTAAGATTCTTTCACCTGTAATATCTAAAGTATAAGCCTATATAAAGGCAGAACCTCTCTTTGTTAGACGAGCTGGGTTTTGGACAAATTATTGCCCAGGCTCCCGGCCATAATAATAAACCCCTCTTCCTCCTGAATTCAGTGTTTGAGAGATCTGTTTCCCACGGCTGCTCCTGCTACAAAATAATAAAATGTATAATTAAATCCTTGCTTGCTTGCCCAAAAGCCAGCATCCCTTGTTTCTACAATAAAATTATAAATTGTTGAGGTACTGTTCTCTGTCAAGCAGGAAGAGATAATTTTCTTTGTCAAGCAGGAGGGTCACAAAAACATTTTGCAGAAGAAATACATGCCTTAAAGGACATTGTCACCAGCTGTTGACACCGAGAAGTCTTGTTGGTCAAGTTATCTGAAATTGAAGAAATACAGACTTTTCCTCTCAATTGTCTGCATCAATTTTCCTCTTCAGTTATCTGAAACTGAAGAAATACAGACTTTTCCTCTCAATTCCCTTAAACTCCCCTTTCCTTATCTTATAAATGAATAAATATCCCCTGATGCTTCTTCTTTTTTTCAGGTAGATTTGAGAAATTTTCTCTCCTACATTCTTACTTTGGCCCTATTGAATAAACCTTTCTCAATCTCCAAGCACCAGTGACACTGTTTGGCCTCAGCTGTGCATCAGGTACACAAGCCAGAATTTGGAATTCTACAACATCATTTTATGAATAATATTGTTACTTGCATTCTTCCGACATATTTAAGTATAGCTATATATCACAAAATATCCTGTTTTATTAGTATAACAATCAAAAGCATATTCCTCATCAATTTTACTGTATTTTATAAATAGCATTGAAAAACATATGACTACTCATCAACAGCACAAAGCAATTATGAGAACTGTAGATTACCTGGTTTGGTGAAGGAAAGGTTTTTTTCATTCAGTGGCAATAGTGGGAACCCAAGAAACACAGCTAGAAATATCAGAAAAGGGAATTGCCCTTCCTGGCTAGAACAGTTTTGTTAAATATTTGTGTAATATACAAATGGCAAGATAAGAATTATGATACTTTAGATGCCATCAAAAAACTGAAATGCATCTACTATTCTTTCATTACTTTTTTTGTTTGATTCTTTTTTTTTACATATATACTTTAAGTTCTGGGTGACATGTGCAGTTCTTGCAGGATTGTTACATAGGTATACACATGCCATGTTTACAATAGCAAAGACCTGGAACCAACCCAAATGCCCATCAATGATAGGCTGGATAAAAAAAATGTGGCACATATACACCATGGAATACTATACAGCCATAAAAAAGGATGAATTCATGTCCTTTGCAGGGACATGGATGAATCTGGAAACTATTATTCTCAGCAAACTGACACAAGAACAGAAAACCAAACACTGCATGTTCTCACTCATAAGTGGGTGTTGAACAATGAGAACACAGGGAGGGGAACATCACATATTGGGGTCTGTTGGGGTTGGTGGGGCTAGGAGAGGGATAACAAGGGTTGGGGAGATTGGGGAGGGATAACATTGGGAGAAATACCTAATGTAGGTAATGGGGTGATGGAGGCAGCAAACCACCATGGCATGTGTGTACCTACTCTTTCATTATTTTTTCCTTTCATTATTTAACACAGTAAAATACAGTGGAAATCATGGACACTCACAATCTCAAGACATTTTATTCTCAGCTCATGTGAGAAAAACATGAGCCAGAGAAGGTAACTGCAGGGTTAGGAGACAGAAAAACATTGGACACAAATCCTGAGCTACAAATAATTGGAAACTTTAAAAATCCTGTCTGCCAGTGCATGCTTCTGATCACAAAACCCAAAAAGATCAGTAAAATATAACACTTTTTCTTCCTCAAAGATTTAAAGGTCTTTTAACCTCCTATTTCTGTGTATCACAGTAACAAGATTATAGTAATATGAACTACGTCAAATATTCCATCAGTAATGAAATGGAGGGTATGTCCTCTGTGCTTAGGAACTCTGATTAAAATTAGTCAAGACCCATGCTCTCAGACACTCCAGTGTTCTCTCCTTGACTGTGGCCAAACTGTTCATGAGAAACCCAAAAGAGGAATATGTTTTTGCAATTTCTTTCACAACATGGTGACTCATTTAGATAAACAAAATTCAGGAAAGTTTAACAGAATTTTAACATCTTTCTATGTAACGTTTAATGTATAGTTATAATATTTTGATTAGATATGCTGGCCAATTTTTTGGAAAAGATATATTTAACATTCTAAACAAGGCAGGTTCTGGTGTCCCTGGAAGTGCTGGTTTTGATGTTAATGCTTGTTTACACTTATAGATTCTACATTGACCACCAGAAGCCCTTCACATAATGGCAGCTGGTCCATGAACAAGCTCTAAAAAATTCTGGGGGCCCCACCTTGAGCCATCCTCCTGCTTTATGGAGTCTATATTGATCTCTCATGATACAAGACAGGTCTGCCCTGCATTTTTTGTAATCCTGACTGAAGACTGCTCCTTTTTTATGAATCTCAGGGGGAGACAAATTCCCCTTACGTGCAAATTCTGTGAGGATCACACCTGTTCTGTATTCTTGGGTTTGACAGCAAGAAAAGTTGGAGAAGAGATTCCTCCCAGGAAGGCTGCTATAGAACATTCTGAAGAGCCCTAGGTCCTGTATTCAAAATTTAGAGGTGCAAATTTAGGTCCCCAGAGAGGTAGAGAAGTGGAAGAGGCCAACTTGATGCACAGGTACACATCTGATTGGGGTTCCAGGCCCCATGTTGTCTGAATCGATTTCTACTATAAAGTCTCCAGGTGCACTGAAAGACATGGCTGGAACTGATGATTGTCACTTTTTGAGGTTACTTTGTTACAAATCTTTTCTAACTGTGCCCCAGATGAAACTGCAGAATCCAAATAGGCAGCGAGATAATACTACATTCAGATTTTGAGGGCAGGCAAGATCTTCAGTGAAGAATTGTGGCTTGGGGGAAGAAAGTCTGAGAGAAAATTTGCTGGGTATTTGCCAAAGGCCCTTCTAGTAGGAAGCCTGGTGGGCACCTTTTATATTTGATCTTGTATTTCTGAACAGTGCTTGGGAAAATAATTAAAACAAAATTGTCTCCCAATCTAGAATGCCTCTCTACAAAGGTAGAAGAGAGATAAAACTGTTTTATATAACTCAAACCAGAATGTGATGTGCATCAGAGGCAAACATAGTGTTTAAACATCATAGTCTGGTTTGAGTTATAAAACATATGTGTTGTCAAGATTAATAATAGTCCTCAAGTAGGAAGATTTGACAGCACCATCTGCAATAGTTTATCCCAAATTCACCTGGTAACCAGAAAGATTATCTAGGTTTGATAACTGGCTTTATTAAATGGAAAAATAAACTTCTAACCTTTGTGACAGAAAATCATTTTGCAACTTGGAACTAAGTTCCTGATAAAATTAGGCTTCTATTCTACTTCAAAATTGTGAGATAGGGCATTATCTTTTTTCATATTTACACTTCAAATACATTGTTCCCAGGTACTGGAGAAAAGCATTTCTGAGTTTGTTTTCTAAAGCTTTTTTTTTTTCAAAGAGTATCAAACCAGTCAGCTAAATGTCAGAGAGTTGCACATTTTGGAGACTGATTTAGTTGGATAGGTGGGCTTCTTAACTTGGCTTGTTTCTTAGATTGCTGGCTTCAGGGTGGAGCCACTTAATAAAGCAAAATAAACATGCACACAGTTTTTAGAGCTTAATATTTAAATATGTGCATAGCAGGGACAGCTGGAAGGCATAACACTTAGATCTCCCAAAAATCAAGAATCCCATTTTTACATCGCATTCTGGGCTCCCAAAAGAAAGGAAGTGCCAGAGGGCTGGATGGTTCAATGATTCCACAGTGCGCCTCAGTAGAGGGTCATTCCTTTGAGGTTGGTGGGCAATCCTATGCCAGTTAGCACACACTATGATGAGTCCCTCCCACATGAGTGTCCTACCCCTCAATGAGGTGGGTAGGAGTGTTTCTGTAGACTCTAGTTTCCAAACCATGCTTTTTCTATCCAATCACCCAAAGAAATAAGCAACTCTCTAGAGTGATAAACATTTACTGTAAGCAACTGCTGTCAGCCTCTAACACCACAGCTCTTGCCAGTGACTCACCAGCAATTACATGCACCTAGCCAAATTCTCTCATAGTATACAATGTAATCTCTGGTATCCCCCAAAGCCAAGGAGATCAAGTGATGCAATACAAAAAAAGGGCAGAGTGTTAGACCTCAGAGGAATCTGTCTGCTTACAACTCTGAGGGCCTCATGAGAAAAAGCAGTTTCCTTTTGGTTGGGAGGAACCCGCTTTTCTGTTTTCCTTAAGTGATTCTAGGCTAGAATTCTGTTAGTATTCTTTTCTTGGGGGATCCCCTCATGTGGCATTTAGAATGGCGAGAGAAAGGAAAGACAGAAGGAAATGGAGAAATAATTCATTTGACTGTTTTACAGAGAATCTTAAAATAATGCATATGAGTATGTACACAGACTAAGTATCAGTTTTAATTGTCAACTTTTGACTATAGAGCTCTTTAAAAATCCTTTTCTTAATTGTAATTACTACTCAAGCCATTATACTTTTGCTTTTGCTGCTAGGTGGACCTCTGTAGCCAAATGAGGAGCTGTTGCAATCTTAGTCGTTGCTCACCACCCTTCGTCACTGCAGTGTGACAGACAGCTCTCAGATAACAATCATGCTAAACCTGCCAGAAGTATCCCAACCAGTAACCCTATCTTGAATAAAGGCCAGGTAAAGCCACACTTGTGGCTGGGCATGGTGGCTCATGCCTATAATCCCAGCACTTTGGGAGGCCGAGGTGGTCAGATCACCTGAGGTCAGGTGTTCAAGAACAGCCTGACCAACATGGGGAGACGCTGTCTCTACTAAAAATACAAAAATTAGCCAGGTGTGGTGGCGGGTGCCTGTAATCCCAGCTACGCAGGAGGCTGAGGTGGAAGAATGATCCACCCACCTAAGCCTCCCAAAGTGCTGGGATTACAGGCGTGAGCCACCACACCCAACACAAAACACAATTTTATGTCTAGCTTTTTTCATTTAGGAGGTCTATGAGATTCATCTAGAGTTTGAACTTTAGTTCTTTCTTTGTATGGCTGAGTTGTATTCTGTTATATGAATGCTATACAATTAATTCAGACCACTGCTTTAACGCAACACCTTTTGGTGAACTACTTACAAACTGGCTCTTAAATGAATGTAAAACATTTGTTGCTAAGTTGTGGTCTTTCAGTCTTACCTGCATTAATCTACTCATTATCAAGATAGTCACTATGAGAAAACTATTCTCCAAATTACTGAAAGTTTAAGTCCTCCAAAAGAAGAAATATTAGGGAAGACATTTCACAGTTATCCCATAGAATATGATTTTCATCTATTAATCACAATCTTAGATAAGATAGAATAGTTTAACATTAGTGGCAGTACATTTCATTCATTGTACATTGGTGTTAAAACATTAAAAACCATCTAATTTTATTAAAAGAAATTTAAGTTCACCCATAGTCTAAGCAAAGCATTTTAAAATCCACTATATTCTTCCTGGTCAAAATACAGTTGCAAGTACTCAAGAAGCATTTTTCCCCCAAAATACTAATCTTGCAGTTCTGTTTCTACATTTTTTAAAAGTGAGGCTATTAAGTGAATGTTGATAGGAACTATCTTCATATTTCCCTGATATAGGTGAAGATGTTATTTTCATTACATCATATACTCAACTCTTTCACTATGTCTTCTATCACATCAAATAATACTAAAGACACCTACTTTATTCTATTTTAAAGAAATGTTAGTACTTTAATTCAGTGGTCTCTAACCTTTTTGGCACCAGGGACTGGTTTCATGGAAGACAATTTTTCTACAAACCGACAAGAGATGGTTTTGGTATGAAATATTCTACCTCAGATCATTAGGCATTAGTTCAAGTCTCTTAAGGAGCACAAACCTAGATCCCTCACATGCACAGTTCACAAGAGGGTTTGTGAAAATCTAATAACACCACTCATCTGAGAGGAGGCAGAGCTCAGGTGGTAATGCTCACTCACCCACCACTCACATCCTGCTGTGTGGCCCAGTTTCTAACAGACCACACAGACCAGTACCAGTGTGCAGCCTGGGGAATGGGGACCCCTGGTTTAAATGAACTTTGTTTTGTTTTCTTTTGTTTTGCTTTACTTATGGGGGAATTGGTGAAGTAATTTGTCTTAAAAATTCAGAATATCCCTCTTACTCTAATACAGAAAAATGCTCTAAACACATATCATATGTTTACATCCATTACCACTTTATTGAAACACAAAGAGCATTTTTTAAACATTCTCTTCATGTGTTTTACATTTGGCATTAAATTTCCATGAAAAATGCTGATAATAATGATGTTCACCTACTGCAGAAGGATCTCACATTGTTCTGATGCAGAAAAAAAAACCAGAACACATATTTTCACATGAACACCATGGATTAAGGAAAAGGAGCAATGGATTGGACAGCTGAATGATATAAATAATATTTGCTTTCCAAAAACCTTGAAAACTGTAAATACAAATGAAGTATCCACAAAATGTACCTGTCAAAATATCAATGTTCTTGCTACTTTAAAACATATAAGCAAATAAATTATCTAATTATTTTGCCTTTATTCTGTATTAAAAAATACTCAGCGTAAAGGCTGAAAGTGTCTGTGCTTCAGTCCTTTCTTGAGTAAATTCTGACACATTTAGACTTCATTTTTTATTAAATACTTCCTCATATTTATTGCATCTGCAAACTTTTTCTATGAATTCCTAGGTGACTCATAAGTTTGATATTTTGAGTGAAACTTTTCACATTTTTATATCTATACTGTTTCTCTAGTATGGATTACCTTGAGTAAGGGTTAAGCACAGTTTAAATAATTTGCCACATTTTTAATGTCTATGTGTTTTTTTTCCAGTTTATATTCTCTGCTGTTGTCTAAGGCTTGAAAAATGGTTAAAGGTTATGTACATTCTTAACACTTGTAGGGTTTCACTCCCGTATAAATTATCTGATGCACAATAAGACATAGGTAACAAGTAAAAAATTTGCTCCATGTTTTACGTTTTCAAAGTTTTTCTCCAGTATGACTTCTCTGATGTGCAGTGAGGTATGACCTAGAGTTAAAGGCTTTGCCACATTCTTCACATTTATAAGGTCTCTCTCCAGTATGACTTCTCTGATGTGTAGTGAGGTATGACCTATAGTTAAAGGCTTTGCCACATTCTTCACATTTGTAGGGTCTCTCTCCAGTATGACTTCTCTGATGGGTAGTGAGGTATGACCTAGAGTTAAAGGCTTTGCCACATACCTCACATTTGTAGGGTCTCTCTCCAGTATGACTTCTCCGATGTGTAGTGAGGTATGACCTATAGTTAAAGGCTTTGCCACATTCTTCACATTTGTAGGGTCTCTGGCCAGTATGAATTCTCTGATGCTGAATAACATCTGAACTATAACTAAAGGCTTTGCCACATTCTTTACAGGTGTAGGGTTTCTCTCCAGTATGAGTTCTCCGATGCACAGTAAGACCTGAGGAGTCACTAAAAGATTTGCTACATGCTTTACATTTGTACGGTTTTTCTCCAGTATGAGTTCTATGATGCCGAATAAGGTGTGAGCTATAAGGAAAGGCTTTGCCACATTCTTTACATTTATAGGGTTTTTCTCCAGTATGAATTCTCTCATGCACAATGAGATTTGAGAAACAAGTAAAAGGTTTGGCACATACCTTACATTTGTAAAGATTTTCTCCAGTATGAATTTTCCGATGTTGAGTAAGGCATGAACTACGGCTAAATACTTTGCCACATTCTTTACACTTAAAAGGCTTCTCTCCAGTATGAACTCTCTGATGCATAATAAGATTTGAAGAACGAGCATAAGATTTGCTACATACTTTACATTTGTAAAGTTTTTCTCCTGTATGAGTTGTCTGATGTTGAGTAAGGCATGAACTACGGTTAAAAGCTTTGCCACATTCCTTACATTTATAAGGTTTCTCTCCAGTATGAATTCGCTTATGTTTAGTAAGGTATGAACTACAGCGAAAGGCTTTGCCACATTCTTTACATTTGTAGGGTTTCTCTCCAGTATGAATTCTCTGATGCACAATAAGATTGGAGGAACGAGTAAAAGATTTGCTACATGCTTTACATTTGTAGAGGTTTTCTCCAGTATGAATTCGCTGATGTTTAGTAAGGTATAAACTACAGTTAAGGTTAAAAACTTTGCCACATTCTTTCCATTTATAAGCTTTCTCTTCGGTAGGAATGATCTGATTTTGAGGAAGGTACAAACTATGGTTAAAGCTATCACCACATTTTTCACATTTGTATGGTTTCTCTTCATTACGGATTACCTGCTTTCTAAGATTTGATGATTGACTAAGGTCTTTATCATATTTATTATATCTATGTGAGTCTTCTCTGATAGGGATGGTCTGATGTTGAATATGTTTTAATGACTGGATACAAACTTCTACACACTTATCACATTTGTAAGACTTTGCGTGCTTCTCTTGCACATGCATGTTCTGAAGAAAGACTTTCTCAAATTCTTTACATTTGTATTGTTTCTCTAGAAAATAATTTTCCTGAAGATTTTTAGGGCTTGACCTTTGGTTCAAGATTTTATCAGAATTATTGCACTGATAATTTTTCTCTCCAATAAAAATATCTTGGTAACCATTTAGAATAGAGACCTGCCTAATGAACACTGAAGGTTTATCATATATGTGATGTTTTCCCCAAATATCAATTTCCTGTTGTTCATTAAGCAATGATGAATGAGTAAAGATCTTCCTATATTGATCAAAGTTATAGCTTTTGGCACAAGAAGGAAGTATTTGTTGGTGAAACAAACTTTCAATAGAGGACTCATCAAATTGATCATATTTAAAAGTCTTTTCATCATAACACCCACTGTACCCTTCACACTCCTCCCTTTTCCACCTTTTCCTTATATGTATATTCTCAAGATCACAGCTCCCATGTCTCCTCGGTATCACTTTTTGGAATGACGCCTCTGTGCAGTGCTCTGTCAACAGATCCTTGTTATAATGTGAAAATATATCTGAAAGATATAAACATTTTAAGAATTCCAATTACTAGATTCAGGTACATATATTTTATAAATATAATATGTAAAATTATGCTAAGTTGAGAACACAACAGTTGAGTGAAAAACTTGAGGTCCTGTTTTCTCAACGGATATGCAAACTTTACTACAATAACCTTACTACAATAAGGTGGCATGTGAACTACAAAGATACCAACAGTGGAGGAAAGGGAGTGCTTGTGCCACCCCTCCCTTGCCCCTCAGCAGTGTCTGCATGGTGGGGAGAAAATAGTACATTTTGGAGACAGAGAGCACAGTAACTAGAGGAGTATCTTGAACCCAGTGCTGCCCTGTCACAGGGAAGACCTGGCAGGATTCATCACCTTCTGACTTAGGAGCTGCTGGTCAGTCTCTGAATAACCCACAGTGATACTCCAGTAATACATCATGAACATTGGATTCTGAGATGTGCTGGTTTCAGGTTGACCCAGAACATTTCCCACTATGGTGGGTATAGTGAAAGACACCTTCTGTTTCAGCAAAGAAGAGGAAAAAGCAAAGGGGACTCTGTTTTGCACTGCTTGGCCACAGTGAGGTAGAGAACCAAGTAGACTCTTGGGGTCCCCAAGCCAGCATTTCTGGACTTGCCCTAGGCCAAAGAGTAAGTCCCGGACATGGAAGCAGTCATCACAAGCTGACTGAGGAGCACTTGGGTGTTGAGTGAACATCAGTGATAGCCCAGTGAAAAACCCTGTGGGCTGGTGGTGGTGGCAGAGAGCATGAGGCTCCTCTGCCTGCAGCAAGGGGAAAAAGGATTTGGAAGGATGTTGTCTTGTGATTTGAATGCCAGCTTAGCTGTAGTAGACTAGAACATGAGATAAGGTCTCTGACTTCAATACCTGGCTCCCACACAGTATCTCTTGACCCACCTGGAGCCAAAGGGAACTTATTGCCCTGAGGAGACACAAACCTGCCTGGTTGCCACCTGCTGATTGTAGAGGCCTGAGGTCTTGAGTAAACTTAGATGGTAGCCAAGTAATTACACTGGGCCTTGGGTGAGACCCAGTGCTGTGCTCACTTTAAGTCTAAATTATCACAGTCCCAGTGGTGGAGCCAAGAGGGAAGCTTGTGTCACCCCACCCCAGCTCAAGGTAGCTCAGCAAAGAGAGAGAACTCCATTTGTTGGGAAGAAACTAAGGGAAGAGAACAAGAGTCTCTGCTTGGTAATCCAGATAATTCATTCAGATTTTAACCAAGACCAACAACATGGTACCTCTATGAGTCTGCAAGAACTGTTACTGAGTTTGAGGTCCAAGTACCTTCAAATTCCTAGAAAGCCTTCCCAACAAGGGTGGGCACTAAGCCCAGACTGTGAAGGCTACAATCAATGCGCAGACACAGACAAACATGTACACATTAAAACCATCCAGGAAAATGTGGCCTCACCTAACAAACTGAGTAAGAGACCAATCCTGAAGAAACAAAATAAGTAACTTTTCAGACAGATAATTCACAATGGTTGTGTTGAGGAAACAAATTAAAGATAACATGAAGAAGGAATTCAGATTCTATCAGATAAATTGAACAGATTAAAATAAAAGAAATCAAGCAGAAACTGAAGTTAAAAAATGCAATTGGCATACTGAAGAATGCATCAAAGGCTCTTAATAGAAAAACTGATCAAGCAGAAGAAAAAATTATTGAGCTTGAACACAGGCAGTTTGAAAATATGTGGAGAAGACAAAAAAAAATGAATCACGCCTACAAGATCTAGAAAACAGCCTGAAAAGGGCAAATCTAAGGGTTATTCGCCTTAAAGAGGGAAAGAGATAGGTACAGAAAGTTTATTCAAGGAATATGATCAGAGAACTTCCCAAATCCACAGAAAGATATCAATATCCAAGTACAATCAGGTTACAGAACACAAAGCGTATTGAACTCAAAGATGACTACCTCAAAACATTTAATAATCAAATTCTCAAAAATTAAGAATAAAGGATCCTAAAAGCAGCAAGAGAAAAGAAACAGCATACAATGAAACTCTAGTATGTCTGGCAGCAGACTTTCAGTGGAAACCTTACAGGCCAGAAGAGAGTAGCATGACAAGTGCTGAAGGAACAAAACTTTTACCCTAGAATAGTGTAACCAGTGAAAATACCCCATAAGCATGAAGGAGAAAAAAAACAACCTTCCCAGACAAACACTGAGGGATTTCAACAAAACCAGACCTGTCCTACAAGTAATACTAAGGGGCATTCTCTTTCATCTGTAAGAAGAGAATGCTAATGAACAATAAATAAGAAGTCATCTGAAGGTACAGAACTCACTGGTCATAGCACAGAGAAAAATTGAATATAATATAGTAATCGTGGTGTGTAAAATACTCAAGTAGAGATACCCATTGATGAATCAATACAACTACAATAACGTTTCAAGACATAGACAGTACAATAAGACATAAAGAGAACCAACAAAGTTTAAAAATGGGGAAACAAAGTTAAAGGTAGAGTTTTTACTAGTTTTACCATTGTTTATTTGTTCAGTCATCAGTTAAAAATAATAGGCTATAAAATAGTATTTGTAAGCCTCATGGTAAGCTCAAATAAAAAAAAATATACAACAGATAAACAAAGGAATAAAAAGCAAAAAATTATACCACCAAGAAAAATCACATTCACTAAAATGAAGACAGGAACGACAAAAGAAAGAGAAGATACAAAATCAGAAAACAACAAAATGGCAGGAGTAAACACATGCTTATCAATAATAACACTGAATGGAAATGCACTAAGCACTCCAATTAAATAACACAGAATGAGTGGAAAAAAAGAACAAGAAGGACCCAATGGTCTGCTACCTACAAGAAACACACTTCGCCTGTAAAGATACACAAAGACTGAAAAGAATGGAAAAATGTTCAATGCCAAAGAGGGGAAAAAAAAAAAACAGGAGAAGCTATACTTAGACAAAACATATTTCAAGACAAAAACAGTAAGAAGACAGAAAGGAGGTCATTTTATGATGATAAAGGAATCAATTCAGCCAGAAAATACAACAATTTTAAATATACATGCACCCTACACTAAAGCACTGAGACATATATAGCAAATCATATTCAGCTAAAAAGAGAGGCTCCAATACAATAACAATTAAAACTTAACACCCCAATTTCAGCATTGCACAGATCTTACAGACACAAAATCATGAAAGAAACATCAGACTTAATCTGTACTATAAGCTAAAAATACCTAATAAATATTAACAGAACATTTTATCTAATGGCTACAGAACACAGATTGTTCTCAACACATAATTTCAAAGATACACAACATTTTAGGTTACAAAACAAGACTTAAAACATTCAGAAAAGTGAAATAATATCAAACATTTCTGCTCACAATGGAATATAACTAGATATCAGTAACAAGAAGTTTGGAAACTATACAAACATATAGAAATTAAACAGTATGCCCCTGAATGAAAAGTGAATCAATAAAGGAATTAAGGAGGAAATTGAAAAACTTCTTCAAACTAATGAAAAGAACCACATACCAAAACCTATGGGATATAACAAAAGAAGTACTAAGAGAGAAGTATAGATAATGTGTTTATATCAAAAAAGAAAGAAAAAAATCAAATAACCTAAAGTTGCATCTTGAAATAAAGAACAGAAAAACAAACGAAAAATTATAATAATAAAGATCGCAGCATAAATAAATAAAACTGAAATTAAAAAATACAAAAGATCAATGAAATGAAAAGTCGATTTTTTAAGCATATAAATAAAGTGTATAAACCTTTACCTTGACTAAGAAAAAAAGAAGACTGAAATAAAATGAGAGATGAAAAAGGAGACATTATACCTGATACTGCAGAATTTTGAAAGATTATTAGTGGCTACTATTAACAACTGTGTGCCAATTAATTGGAAAATCCAGTAAAAATGGGTAAGTTCTTGGACATATACAACCTATCAAGATTAATCAAGGAAGAAATCCAAAACATGAACAGACCAATAACAAGTAACAAGATCAAAGCCATAATAAAAAGTCTCCCAGTAAAGAAAAGCCCAGGACCTGATGGCTTCATCACTAAATTCCACCAAACACTTAAAGAACTAATACCAACCCGACTCAAAAACTCTTCCAAAACATAAGAGGAGGAAGGAATACTTCCAAACTCATTCTTTGAGGCCATTATTACCATAATACCCAAATCAGAAAAAGATACATCAAAGGATGAAAACTATAGGCCAATATCTATAATAAATATTTATGTAAAAATAATCAACAAATTATTAGCAAACAGAATTCCACAACACATTAAAAGATTGTTCATTATGACAAAGTGGGATTTATCCCAGGGATGCAAGAATGGTTCATCATATGCAATCAATCGATATGATACATCATATCAACAGAATGAAGGACAAAATCATATGATCATTTCAACTGCTGCTGAAAAGGCATTTAATAAAATTCAACATCCTTTGATGATTAAAAAAACCCTCAAAAAGCTGGGTATAAAAGGAACATGCCTCAAAATAATAAAAACTATATATGACAGATGCACAGCTAGCATCATATTGAATGGAGAAAAAAAAAAAAAACCCGAAAGTCTTTTCTCAAAGATCTGGAACATAACAAGGACGCCCACTTTCACCACTGTTATTCAACATAGTACTGGAAGTGCTAGCTAAAGCAGCAGTAAGACAAGAGAAAAAACTAAATGGCATCCAAATTGGAAAGGAAGAAGTCAAATTATCCTTGTTTGCAGATGGTATAGTCTTATATTTAGAAAAATCTAAAGACTCCACCAAAAACTATTAGAACCGATAAACAAAGTTGCAGGATATAAAATGAACATACAAACATCAGTAGCATTTCTATATGCCAACAGGGAACAATCTGAAAAAGAGATCAGAAAGTAATTCCATTTACAATAGCCACAAATAAAATTAAATACCTAGACATTAACTTACCCAAATAAGTGAAAGATCTCTAAAATGAAAACTATAAAAGATGAATGAAAGAAATTGAAGAGGGTGGCTGGGTGCAGTGGCTCATACCTGTAATCCCAGCACTTTGGGAGACTGAGACAGGCAGATCACTTGAGGTCAGGAGTTCGAGACCAGCCTAGTCAACATGGTGAAACCCATCTCTACTAAAAATACAAAAAATTCATTGAGCATAGTGGCATGTGCCTATAGCTCCAGCTACTCAGGAGGCTGCGACAGGAGAATCACTTGAACCTGGGAGGCAGAGGTTGCAGTGAGCTGAGATTGCACCATGGCACTCCAGCCTTGGCAACACAGTGAGACTCCATCTCAAAAAAAAAAAAAAAAAAAAATTAAAGCGGACACACACACACACACACACACACGAAAAATATTCCATGTCAATGGACTGGAAGAATCAATATTGTTAAAATATCCATACTACTCAAAACAGTCTATATATTCAATGCAATCCCCATCAAACTACCAATGACATCCTTCAAAAAAATACAAAAAACAATCCTAAAATATATATGGAACCACAAAAGACTCAGACTAACAAAACTATCCTAAGTAAAAAGAACAAAACTTAAGGATTCACATTACCATATTTCAAATTACGCTACAGAGCTATAGTAACCAAAATGGTGTGGTACTGGCATAAAAACAGACACAGAGATCAATGGAACACAATAGAGATCCAAAAAACAATTCCACACACCTTGAGTGGACTAATTTTCAACAAAGATGTTAAGAACATACACTAAAGAAAGGACAGTTTTTTCAATAATTGGTGCTTAAAAAAACTGGATATCCACATATATGAAGACAAATTATTCATAAAAAAAAAACAACAACAGAAACTAGACCCCTGTCTCTCACCATATACAAAAATCAGATCAGAATGTATTAAGGACTTAAATCTAAGACTACAAACTATGAAACTACTACAAGAAAACATCAGGGAAATTCCCTAGGACACTGGTTTGGGTAAAAATTTCTTGAGTAATGTACTAAAGCACAGGCAACCAGAGCAAAAATTAACACATGAGATCATGTCAAGTTAAAAACCATCTGGACAACAAAAGAAATAATCAACAAAGTGAAGAAACAACCCACAGAATGGGAGAAAATATTGACAAACTACCCATCTGACAAAGGATTAATAATCAGAATATGTAAAGAGCTCAAACAACTCTATAAGAAATAATCTAATAATCCAATCAAAAATGGGCAAAAGATTTGAAGGGATATTTCTAAAAAAAAAAAAAAAAAAAAAAAAAAAAAAACACAACCAGGCTAGAGAACAGTGGCACAATCATAGCTCACTGCAGCCATAAAGTTCTGAAGTTAACTGATTCTACTGCCTCAGCTTCCTGAGTACCTAAAACTACAAGCATGCACCATGATACCTAGTGTATAGACACAGCGTCTCACTATAATGCTCAGGCAGGTCTCAAACTCCCAGCCTTAACCAATTCTCCAACTTCAACCTCCAAAGTAGTTGGTATTACAGGCATGAGCCACATAATGGTCCAAAATATCTATATTCAAAATCCTCAATCAATTAAAGGAGAATAAGGAACTAAACTAAAAGAGAAAATGCACGATGAAAATAAACAGAGAGATTAAAGCTATAAAAACACAAAGTGTGGAAGTCAAAACTAAATTTAAAGATTCACTAGATGAGGTACACAGCAGACTTGATATAGCAGGCAAAAAATCCCCAGCGAGCTTGAAAACAGGTCATTAGAAATTGTAGCATCAAGATGCAAACAGGATAAAAAAATGAAGAAAAAAAGACAGAGCCTAATAAACCTTTGGAATACTATCAAGTAGGCCAATATACTCATGAGAATTCCAGAATGAAAGAGAAGAGGCCAGGTGCAGCGGCTCACACCTGTAATCCCAGCACTTTGGGAAGCCAAGGCGAGTGGATCACCTGAGGTCGGCAGTTCGAGACCAGCCTGACCAACACGGAGAAACTCCATCTCTACTAAAAAATACAAAATTAGCCGGGCGTGGTGGTGCATGCCTGTAATCCCAGCTACTCAAGGAGGCTGAGGCAGGAGAATCACTTGAACCTGGGAGGCAGAGGTTGCAGTGAGACAAGATTGTGCCATTACACACCAGCCTGTACAACAGAGCAAAATCCGTCTCAAAAAAAAAAAAAAAGAGCAGAAAACTTACTTGAAGTAATAATGACTAAGAATTTTCCAAATTTGTTGGAGAAAATGGCCTAAGATGTAAACTTAAACTAACTCTAATTAGTAGCAACACAAAGAGAGTCACATGGGACATTATAATCAGAAATTAAAAAGTTACAAAGAGAATCTTGAAGTCAGAACGAAAAAGATGACTAGGCATGTACAAATCCACTCTTATAAAATGATCAACAGGTGTCTCAGCAAAAAAACTCACAAGCCAGAAGACGGTTGGATGATATATTGAGTGATGAAAAAATGACAACTACCTACTGTGAACGCTACGTCTACCCAAACTATACTTTAAAAATGAATTAGAAATAAAGAATTTTAAGTAAAAGCTAAATGAATTTATATCCATTAAACCTGTCATACAAGAAATACTAAAGGAGTCAGTCCTGTACACTGAAAAATAAAATGATGGTAGGGAGGAAAACAAAATCATGCAACAATATAAAGTTTTCTGGTTAAGGTAATTACACATATAAAGTATTCTGTATTACTGTAATAATAGTTTATAGAATACTTTTAATTCTATTATGCATTTGAAAAGACAAACACTTAAAAATAACAATAAATCTGTGTTAATGGATCCACAGTACAAAAGGTTATAATTTGTGACATCAATAAAATACAATAAGGGGACATAAAGAGGTAGGGTTTTTGTATGCTATTAAAGTTATCAGGTTAATACAGATTTATTATCAGGTTATCAAATATTAAAGTTAACAGTATAAATTTAAGATGTTTTGTGTAATGTCTATGGTAACCACAAAAATACCTATAGTAGAGACAGACAAAAAAAAATGAGAAAGGAGTCAAAACATGTCACTATAAAAAAATCAATAAAACACTAAAGAAGACAGCAAGAGGAAAACAAGAACAAAAACGCTACAAGAGCTAAAACAAAAATACAAACAAAAAGCAACGTCATTCCCTTTAGGTAATTACTTTATATATAAACAAATTAAATCACTGACAAGACAAAATTTGGCTTAATAAATTCAATAAACAAAATCCAACTCTATGCTCTCAATAAAAGACCCACTTTAGATACAAAAACACACATGGACTGAATGTGAAAACATGGAAAAAAGAAATTAAATATAAAGTCAAATACTGTCAGACAAAATACACATTTCATCAAAAACTGTCACAAAATACAAGAAAGGGCATTATATAAGAATAATAGTGTTGACTGACCAGAAAGCTGTAGCAAGCATTAATATATATGCAACTAATGTTATAGCTCCCATGTATACATAGCAACCTGTTATAGAATTGAAGCAAGAAGTAGCCAGCAGAACAATAATAGTAAGAGACTTCCATATCCCACTTTCAGTAATGCAAAAATGAATAACACCAAAAACAGAAAGATCAATAAGGAAACAAAGGACTTGAACACTGAAGACCAATTAGACCTTATATATATATATATACATAACCTTTCACCCAACAACAGCATAATACACAGTATCTAACCACATACGGTATATTATTCCAGATAGACAAGTTTTTAAGCCATAAAATGTCTTCACAAATTTAAACTGATGGAAATCACACAAAGTATTATTTTTGACTACAAGAGAATAAAGCTTGAAGTTAAAAATGAAAAGAAAACTGGCAGGTCTACAAATATGTAGAAATTAAATAACAAAGCCTCAAATACACACCTGTTTAAGAGTTTGAAGACTCAATATTATTAAGATGTCAATACTATCCAAAGTGATTTACAGATTCAATGTACACTCTTTGTACATTGATTCAATGTACAGATTCAATGTACACTCTATCAAAATACCAACAGACCTCTTTAGAGAAGCATTAAAATATTCTAAAATGTCTATGGAATTTCAAGAAATCACAGTCAAACAATCTTAGGGGGAGAAAAAGACAGAGACATCTACTTTCTGATTTTAAAACATATTACAAAGCTACAATAATCAAAACTGTGGTACTCATATAAAGACAGACAAGTATTACAGATGATATAAAGATTAGAGAGCTCAGGGATAAATCCTCATGTATACAGTAAATTTATCTTCAATAAGGGTTCTAAGAACACGCAATAAGGAAAGAACAGCCTCCTCACCAAAGAGGGTTGGGAATACTAGAAATATGCATGGGAGAGAATGAAGTTAGACCTTACTTTGAACCATATACAAACAAACTTTAAATGAACTGACTTACTTTTTGCAGCTATTGTGAATGGAATTTTGAAATTTTTATTTCAGTAGTTTGTTATCAGAGTAAAAATGCTACTGATTTTTGTATGTTGGCTTTATATCCTGCAACTTTAATGAATTTGTTTATTGGTCTTAACAGTTTTGTTATTTTGGGGTGTGTGGTGTGTGTTTTATTTATTTATTTTTTGGTGTTGTGTTCAGGTTTTATATATATAAGATCTTTTTGTCTGCAAACAGGAACCATTTAACTTCCTCTTTTCCAATTTAGAAGTCTTTTATTAAAACTAAGATACTAGCAATGAACTTAACTAGAAATATGCCTACACTAAAACTACAAAGCATGGATGAAAAAAGAAATACATATGAATAAATGAAAAGATATCTTGTGTTCATAGATGGAAAACATATAATTAAAATGGCCATCCTAGCCCAAACAATCTACAGATTTAATGCAATTCTGATCAAAACATCAACAGCATTCTTCACAGAAATAGAAAAAAGAATCCTAAATTTATATGGAATCAGAAGGGACCCTGAATAGCCAAAACAATACTAAGCAAAAAGAATAAATCTGGAGACAATACACTACCTTACTTCAAAATTTATGACAAAGCTATAGTAAGCTAAATATTATTGTACTTGCACCAAAACAGATACATAGACTAATATGCCTGATGAGCCAAAAATACATTCATGCATCTAAAGCAAACTGATTTTCAAAGGTGCCAAGAATACACTTTGGGGAAAAGACAGTTTCCTCAATAAATGATACAGGAAAAATTAAATATCCATATGCAGAAGAATCATACTATACCCCTACCACTCACCATATACCAAAAAATCAACTCAAACTGGATTAAATAATTAAAAGTAATCAGCCCAAACTATGAAACTATTAGATAAAAACACAGGGCAAATGCTTTACAACAGAGTTGGAAGATATTTTTCAAATGAGACTTCAAAAGTATGTCCAGTTGCAGTGGCTCATGCCTGTAATCCCAATACTTTGGGAGGCCAAGGTGGGAGAATCATTTAAGGTCAGGAGTTTAAGAGCATTCTGGGGCACATGGTGAGAACCCATTCCTACAAAAAATTTTTTTAATTAGCAGGCTGTGGTGGTACATGTCTATAGTCAACCTACTCAAGTGGATGAGACAGGAGGATCACTTGAGCCCAGGAAATCAAGCCTGCAGTGAGCTATGATCATGCCACTTCACTCTAGCCTGGGTAACACGGTAAGTCCCTGTCTCTTAAAAATAAAAATATTTCAAAGCAGACATAACAAAATACATATATATATAATTGTATCAAACTACAAGAAGTTAATAAAACAAAAATACTAACGGACTGAAAAGGCAACCTAGACAATGTGAGAAAATATTCACAAACTATATATATATGACAAGGTGTTAATATCTAGATCATTAAGAAGCTTTACATATAACCCAATTTAAAAACGTGTGGAAGACCTTACTAGACATTTTCAAAAGAAGAAATATAAATGGCCAACAAGTACATAAACAGATGCTCAAAATCATTAATCACACAGGAAATGGAAATCCAAGCCCAGTGGGACCTCCTCACTCCAGTTACAATGGGTGTAATAAAAAAGACAAAGCATAATAACAAAAAAGTATTGATGAGGAGGTGAAGAAAAGGGAAGACATAAACACTGTTGATGGAATTGTGTATTAGTATAGCCACTATAGAAAATGGTATGAAGATTCCTCAAAAAATTTAAACATACAAGTACCATATAATCCAGCAATTCCACTACTGGAATATATCCTCCAAAGAAAGGAAATCAGAGTGTGAGAAAGATATCCGCATTCCCGTGTGTACTGCAGCACTATTTACACCAGCCAAGATATAAAACCAATTCAAGTGTACACCAACAGATAAACGGATAATGAAAATGTGCTCTGCATACATACAATGAAATACTATTCAGCCATCAAAAAAGGATAAAATCCTGTCATTTGAAACAACACGGATAGACTTGAAGAATCTCATGTTAAGTGAAATAAGCCATATGTAGAAAAACAAATACTTTGTCTGCCAGTGTCTGGCCACGGGGTGCCTTTATCAGCTCCTCAGCTCACCCAGAGCTTGCACCCACCTGCTAGCCACTGCAGAGCCTCCTTGCCCACTCCCACTGACAACAAGATGATATGAGAGCTGATGCCAGCCATCAGCGAAGCAGAAGGCCCCCTGGGAGGAAGTGGGAGCCATAAGTCTGGCTCCCCTTCACAGCCAGATGCAGATTCATATTTTGAACAGTTTATGGTCTCCACACTAGAAGAAAGGGGCTGTCTTCTTGATACACTGAGAGAGATTCCAGAAACTCTGGCCCTAACCGAGGGGAAGTTACACAAGGCTGGTCATGAAAGAGATTCCTTGCAGAGCAGCTCAACACTGCACTTCCACAGGAGTTCACAGCACTTACTGAAGAAGTCAATACATGCAGGGAACAGCTCCTCAAAAGGGAAGAAGAAATTGCTGAAATGAAAGCAGAAAGGAACAACACCAGGCTGCTATTAGGGCATCTGGAATATCCTCTCTCCAGGTATGAGTGGTCTCTTAGGATGACAGTGGCGAAGAGACAAGTGCAGTCCCCAGAAGGCATGTCCAGCAAAGTTGAAGTGCTGAAAGCACTGAAGTCACTATCTAACCACCACAAAGCTCTGGATGAAAAGGAGAGAGCGAGTACGAGTAGCACTCGAAAGATGTAGTTTGTTAGAATAAGAAGTAGGTGTCACACACAAAGAGCTAATGATTCTTAAAGGACAGAAAAATCAGAAAAAAAAAACATTAACAGATGGAGTGCTTGACATAACAATGAACAAGAAAATACACCAAGCATGAATGGAGAGAGATCTTCGATGGTTCTTTAAGCAATGAGGAAGACCTTGCTAAAGTAATTGAGCTCCAAGAAATCAGAACAGTCAAGGGAGCAGAGCCAAATGAAAGGGCGCCTGGCTGCCCTCTCCAGTCACATGACTGAACACCGCTAGCAAAGATTTCATCAAATCTGAAGAAATGAACACAAAATTACAAGATGTCCATGAAGCCATGGCCCAAAAGGAAGACATGGAAGAGAGAATCACTACTCTTGAAAAATGCTACCTTGCTGGTCAACCTTAGACATTGCCCTTGACCAAGTGGCAGGCTTGCTAATCATGGTCCTGGCTACAGAACAAAACTTGCGACATCCCACCGCAGACTTAGCTATAACCCACTTGGCTTTTTTCCTGCCACTAGGACCATCTGCCAAGAACCAAGGACAATTTATACTCACCTAAGCCTTAGGTGACATACATGCAGAATTTGGTCCTGTCTGTGACACATGAATCAGGCAAAACCCACCCTCTTCACCTTTCAGCCATGGTCTGGAAAAAAAATCCTTCCCACACAGAGATCCTCAGGGAAAAATATCTATCTGTGGTTCTATATATAGAACCATCAACAACAATCTGAATGTGGACCTGAAGTGGCACTGTAACCTGGCTCCATCTTCATGCAGCCACAGTTCAGGAGCAGTTATGCTCAACCTTGAGACCTCCTTGAAGGCACACACATCTGTGCCCGTAAAGGCATGCCTGCTACCATTAGTCTCACTGTGAATCTTAAAGAAGCTCTGTAACCTAGGTGACCTGGGTGCTGTCAAAGGCATTCAGTTTTATAAGGGAAGCAGAGCATAAAAGTTCAAAAAATGTACAGTCTAACAATGTAATAGAAAATAAAATCTCATTTTCTGAGGAGAAATTAAAGCCGGCTGCAGATATTTCCATAAGTAACAAGGAGCCGAATGTTAATCACCAAGACAATGGGGAAAATGTCTCCAGGGCATGTCAGAGGTCTTCATGGCAGTCCCTCCCATCATAGGCCTGGATGCCTAAGAGAAAAAAGTGGTTTCCTGGGCCAGGCCCAGGGTTCCCATGCTGTGTGCAACCTAGGGACTTGGTGCCCTGCATCCCAGCCACTCCAGGGGTGGCTGAAAGGGGCCAACACAGAGCTCAGGCTGTGGCTTCAGAGGATGCAAGCCCCAAGCCTCGGCAGCTTCCATGTGGTGCTGAGCCTGCAAGTCAAGAACTGAGGTTTAGGAACCCACACCTACATTTCAGAAGATGTATGGAAATGCCTAGATGCCCAGGCAGAAGTTTGCTACAGAAGCAGGGCCCTCATGGAGAACCTCTGCTAGGGCAGTGCAGAAGGGAAATGTGGGGTCCGAGCCCCCACACAGAGTTCTTACTGGGGCACTGCCTAGTGGAGCTGTGAGAAGAGGGCCACCACCATCCTCCAGACCCCAGAATGGTCTGGAGGAGTCACATCATTCTGACAGTTTGCACCATGCGCCTGAGAATTTGCACCATGCACCTGAAAAAGCTGCAGACACTCAACACCAGCCCGTGAAAGCAGCCAGGAGGTGGGGCTTTACCCTGCAAAGACACAGGGGCGGAGTTGCCCAAGGCCATGGGAACCCACCTCCTGCATCAGCGTGACCTAGATGTGACACATGGAGTCAAAGGAGATCATTTTGGAGCTTTAAGATTTGATTGCCCCACTAGATTTCAAACTTGCATGGGGCTTGACAGCCCCTTTGTTTTGACCCATTTCTCCCACTTGAAATGGCTGTATTTACCAATTCCTGCACCTCCACTGTATCTAGGAAGTAACCAACTTGATTTTGATTTTACAGGCTCACAGGTGGAAGGGACTTGCCTTGTCTAGGATGAGACTTTGGACTGTGGGCTTTTGAGTTAATGCTGAAATAAGACTTTGGGGGCTGTTAGAAAGGGATGATTGGTTTTGAAATGTGAGGACATGAGATTTGGGAGGGGCTAGTGGCAGAATGATATGGTTTGGCTGTGTACCCACCCAAATTTTATCTTGAATTCCCAAGTGTTGTGGGAGGGCCCTGGTCAGAGGTAATTGAATCATGGGGGCAGATCTTTCCTGTGTTATTCTCATGATAGTGAATAAATCTCATGAGATCTGATGGTTTTATAAATGGGAATTTCTCTGCACAGGCTCCCTTTCTCTTTGCCTGCTACCATCCATGTAAGACATGACTTGCTCCTTTTTGCCTTTCACTGGGATTGCAAGGCCTCCTCAGCCACGTGGAACTGTAAGTCCATTAAACCTTTCTTTTGTAAATTGCCCAGTCTCAGTTATGCCTTTATCAGCAGTGTGAGAACATACTAATACATCCTCTGAGACCACCTCAGCCTGGATTTTGTTATCCATATCATTATCAGCATTTTGGTCAAAGCCATTCAACAAGTCTCTAGGAAGCCGCAAACTTTCCCACATTTTCCTGTATTCTTCTGAGCCCTCCAAACTGTTCCAACCTCTGCCTGTTACCCAGTTCCAAAGTCACTTCCATATTTTCAGGTTATCTTTTCAGCAGCACCCCACTCTACTGGTACCAATTTACTGTATTAGTCCATTTTCACACTGCTAATAAAGACACATCCAAGACTGGGTGATTTACAAAAGAAAGAGGTTTAATGGACTCACAGTTCCATGTGTCTGGGGAGGCCTCACAATCACAGTGGAAAGTGAAAGGCATGTCTCAGATGGCATCAGACAAAAGAAGAGAGCTTAAGCAGGGAAACTACACTTTATAAAACCATCAGATCTCGTGAGACTTACTCACTATCAGGAGAATAGCACAGGCAAGACCCGCCCCCCATGATACAATTACTTCCCACTGGGTCTCTTCCACAACAGGTGGGAATTATGGGAGCTACAATTCAAAATGAGATTTTGGTGGAGACACAGCCAAACCATATCAAATGCTAACAAAAAAAATTAAAAGTATAAATGTCACTGGAAAAGGTAAATACATAATGAAATTCAGTATGAATTTATGGTACTAATACCATAATGTTGGTGTGCAAATCACTTTTAACTCTAGTATAAAAGCCATAAAACAAAAGCATTAAAATAACTATAGCTACAATAATTTGTTAATGAATGCAGAGTATAAAAAGTTATAAAGTATAACATATATAGTAATAAAATGTGTGAAAGGGAGAAAAACTGTCAAGTTTTTTCTATGCATACATATTAAATTGTTATCATCTTAAACTAGACCTTTTCAAATACATTTTATCTAAGTCTCCTGATAATCTCTAGGAAAAAACTGTAGTAGATACACAAATGGAAAAAATCATCAAAACATGAAAACAACAACAAAAAAAATAAATAAAATTAACAAAACAGAAGACAGCATGAGAAAAAAAGAAACTTTATAAAACAGAAAACAACAAAATTCTAATAGTAAGTCCTTATGTATCAATAATTACTTTACATATAAAGAGATTAAATTATCGAATAAACAGATACTGGTATAGACTGAATGTCACCTCCAAAATTTAGGTTAAAATTTAATAGCCATTGTGATAGAATTAAGAGGTGGGGTCTTTAAGAAGTGGTTAGGCCATTAGGACTCTGCCCTCATGAATTAATTAATGTCCTTGTGGGAGTGTGTTAGTTATCACAAAAGTGAGTCTGTTATAAAAGGGAGCTCTCTTCTCCCTCATGCCTTTGGCCAGCAAAAAGGCCTTCACCAGATGACAGTGTCATTTTCTTTGCCTTTCAAGCTCCCAGAACCATGAACCAAATAAACTTCCATTGTTTATAAAGTAGCCAGTCTGTGGTATTTTGTTATAGAAAATAAAATAGACTAAAATAAACACAGAGTGTTAAATAAATTTTTTAAACTAACAGTATGCCGCTTACAAGAGACTTGCTTTGATTTAAGGACAAACAAAACTTAAATGAAAAATAGAAAACACATTGCATGCAAATAACAACCAAGAGTCAAGGCGGTTAAAGACAAAATAGACTTCCATGTAAAAATCTGTCGCAAGAGTCAAAGGAGTTCACTACATGATGATAAAGAAGTTAATTTGTTAAAAGGATACAGAAATTAAAAGTATGTATGCACCCAACACTGGAGCACTTAAAGCAAACATTAACATACCTGTGTTGAGAAACTGAAATACAGTAACAGGGAACTTCAACATCCTACTTACAACAAAGCATAGAATATTTAGACAGAAAACTAAGAAGAGAGTCCACCTGTGTAACACTGTAAACTAAATACAATATTTTATCAAACAGTACAAGAATACACATTCTTCTCAAGAATACATGGAATATTCTCCAGGATAGATATTATGTTAAACCAAAAATAAAAAACAAGTCTTTTTAAATTTAAGAAGATTGAAATTATATCAAGTTTTTTATCACAATGGTATAAAACTAGAAAATCAATAGCAGGAGGAAAACTCAAAAACTCACAAACGTGTGATACAGTGTGGATGTTTTGTCTCTCATCACAAAACTCATGTTGAAAAGTAATCCCCAGTGTTACAGGTGCACCTAATATTGGGTATTTGGATAATGGGGGCAGATCCCTCAAGAATTCTTTGGTGCTATCCTTGATAGTGAGATCTTATGAGATCTGGTTGTTTAAAAGTGTGTAGCACCTCGTAACTCACTCTCTTGCTCCTATTCTTGCCATGTGACTGCCGGTTCGCCCTTTACCAATTGTCATGATTGCAAACTTCCTGAGGCCCTCGCCAGAAGCCAAGCAGATGCTGGTGCCATGCTTCTGTACAGCCTGAAGAACTGTGTGCCAATTAAATCTCTTTTCTTTATAAATTACCCAGTGTTAAGTATTTCTTTAAAACAATGTAAGAATGGACTAATACAGTGTTGACATTCAACAACATGTTCTGAACAACCATGAAATCAAAAGGGAAATCAAAAATTATCTTGATACCAAATGAAAATGGAGACACAAGAAACCAAAACTTCTGAGATGTAACAAAAGCAGTTCTAAGACAGAAATATAAAATGATAAAGTTCTATAATAAGGAAAACAAAGATCTCAAATAAACAATCTAACTCTCATCCTCAAGGAACTTTATCAAGAAGAACAAAATAATCCCAATGTTGGCATAACTATGGAAATCATAAGGATTAGAGCAAAAAGAGAGAAAACAGAGATTGGAAAAATAATAAAAAAAAATCAAAAAACTAAGAGTTGAGCCTTTTAAAGAAAATGAAATGAAAAAACTTTTCCTAGATTATCCAAGGGAATAAAAGAGAGGGTACTCAAAAAGTTATTAATGAAAAAGTAGTCATTCCAGCTGATATCACAGAAAAAGAAAAACTAATAAACTATTATGAACAATTACATGACAAAAAAGATAACTTAGAAGAAATGATTCTTAGAAAGAACATATTGTAAAAAAAAATAGAAATACCAAAAAGACTAACAATGAGGAAGAAGACAGAAGTAATCAAAAATCTCCCAATTTAAAAAAAAGCCCATGACCAAATGACTTCCTGTGTAAACTGTATCAAGCATTTAAAGAATTAATATCAACGCTTCTCAAAAAACTGAAAGAAAAAACACTTTCAAACTCATTTTATAAGGCCACTGACACCTCATACTGAAGCCAGATAAAGACACAACAAAAAAAGAACAAGCCAATATTCCTTATAAAGATACAAGCAAAAATTATCAACAAAATACTAGATACTAAATCCAAAAATACATTAAAAGGATCATACATCATTATCAAGTAGGATTTATCCCTGAGATGCAAGACTGTCTTAACACAATAACAAAAATATGAAAATCATATAATCCTCTCAAAAAATCTATTAAAAGCCTATGACAAAATTAAGCACATTTTCATAAAAAAACTCCAAACAACATACATACAAAAATATCCATCTCAACACAATAAAGGCCATATACATAACAAGCATTCAGGTATCATATACTCAACAGTGAAATGCTGAAAGTTTCCTCTAGTATCAGAAAACAAGACAGGAGTGCCCAATCACAACACTTCTATTCAACAGAATAGTGAGAAATCAAGCCAGAATGATTAGGTAAGAAAAAGAAACAAAAAAAAATTCAAATCAGGAATAAAGAAGTAAAACGTTCACTGTTTACAGATGAGGTGATTTTAAAATATAGAAAACCCTTAAGACTATACCAAACAAAAACAAAAAAATAGAGCTAATAAATCCATTCAGTAAAATTGAGACCACAAAAATATACAAAAATTAGTTGCATTTCCATATACTAACAATAAACTGAGAAAAAAGTTACAAAAAATCTTATTTATAACAGTATAAAAAATTTAAAAATGTCTATAACTTCATTTAACAAAGGAGGTGAAAGATCTGGCCAAAATCTATAAAACACTGATGAAAGTAATTGAAAAATACACAAGTAAATGGAAATATATTTCTTTTTCATGGATTAGAAAAAATAATATTGCTAAAATGTCAGTACTTCACAAAGTGATTTACTGATCCAGTGCAATCTGTGTTAAAATTTTAATGGCATTTTTCACAGAAATAGAAAAAATTCTAAAACTTCTATGGAATCACAAATAACTCCAAACTGACAATGCAATATTGAAAAAGAAGAACAAAGCCAGAGGCATCACACTTCATTTCAAACTATTACACAGCTTTACTAGTCAAGAGTATGGTACTGACACAAAAACAGACACATAGACCAATGGAATACAATACAGAAACCAGAAAGAAACCCATGGTGTATACAGTCAACTAATATTTTGACAAGGGCACCAAGATACACAAAGGGTATAGTCTCTTCAACAAATAATGCTGAAAAAAAGTAGTCATGTGCAAAAGAATAAAATTGAACATTTATACTATGAACAAAAATTAACTCAAAAGAATTAATACTTAAATGCAAAACCAGAAACTGTATAACTTCTAGAACAAAGCATAAGAAACAATCTCTTTGACACTGGCCTTGGCAATAATTTTTCTGGGTATCACACCAAAAAAATCACAAGCAAAAAAAAGCAAAAAATAAAAACAAGTAGCATTACGTCAAACAACAAGGTGTGTACACAGCAAAGGAAACACAGAACACAAAAAAGCAATCCAGGGATTGGGAGAAAATATATCTGATAAAAGTTTTATATCAAAAATATGTAAGAATTTCACACAATAGCAAAAAAAAAAAAGTAAATCTGACTTAAAAATCTGTGAAGGACCCAAGTAGAAATTTCTCCAAATAAGACATGGAAGTAGCAAACAGTTTTATGAAAAGGTTCTCAATGTCATTACTCATCAGGAAAATGCAAGTAAAACCTCAATAGATATCACCTTGCAGTTGTTAGAATAATTACTGTCAAAGAGTCAAGAAATAAATATTCACACTTATTAGAATGACTGCTGTTAGAGTCAAGAAATATTAACAATAATAAGAGTCAGAGCGTGGAGAAAAGAAAACCCTTGTACACTGTCAGTGGAAATGTAAATTGATCCAGCCATTATGAAAAATGGCATGAAGGCACCTCAAAAAAATTAAAAATAGAAGTATAATATGAACCTTCAATCCTATGTCTAATTGTATAAGCAAAGGAAATAAAAATCAGTATGTCAAAGATTTATCTGTACCCCTATGTTCATAGACAATTATTCACAATATACAGAATATTTTTCAACAGTAACGAAGAAGGTACTCCTGTAATTTTGACAACATGGATGAATAAACCAGGTGGGCATAATGGTAATGAGTACAAACTTTCATTTACAAGATAAATTCTGAACATCTAATGTAAAGCCTTGTAAATCCAGTTAACGATACTCTATAGTAGCGGTCCCCAACCTTTTTGGCAGCACGGACCAATCTTACAGAAGATAATTTTTCCATGGATGGAGGTCGAGTCAGGGATGGTTTGGGGATGACATTGTTTTACCTCAAATCATCAGGCATTAGATAGATTCTCATAAAGAACACACAACCTGGATCTTTTAATTGGACAGTTCACAACAGGGTTCACACTCCTATGAGAATTGAACACTGCCACTGATCTGACAGGAGGCAGAGCTCAGGCACTAATGCTTGCTGGCTCAATAATGGTCACCTCCTGCTGCTGCATGGCTGGATTCCTAACAGGCCACAAACCAGTACTATAGACTTTTGCTCTATAGTATACCTGAGATTTGTTAACAGTGTACGTCTTAAGAGTTCTCACCACACACAAAACAATTGGCATCTAATGTGAGATGACTAATATGGTAATTAACTTTGTTGTGTTAGTCATTACACAATGTGTATGCATATCAAATCATCAAGATGTACCCTTTAAATAGATACCATTGATACTTGTGGAAAGAATTCTATGTCAAGAAAAAAAAAGAACTAAAGGACACATTCTCAGTAAGCTTCATACTTAACCAGATGAAATTATAAAATGATAGTTAAGATACAAGGCAAGAGTTTAGGGTTTTTTATATACTAGGCAATGTTCTAAGCTTCCCATAGACAAAAGTTAGATAAGAATTCTATATAATGAGTAATACACATTAAGCCATTTTACATTTGTGGAATTTATGCCTATAGAGTTTAAATTTCTCATCTTAGCTCAGGCTAAGAAAAACGAAAAGTTGAAGTGAAACATAAAATTAGATTTTCTTATATTTAGGAGATGCTTTGTGGTTTGATAAAAATTACTACATCTTAACTTCTGTAGGATCACCTCAGAAACCACAATAAAATTAAAAATTAATATATTAAAAATATGTGACATCTGTCCACAGAATTCCTGGAACTTCTGAAAAAAATCCCACTGTCCATCATTCCTCCTCACACACTTTTGACATGAAGCAAAAACAGAACTTTAAAAGTGGTTTCATGTAGAGGTAAAAACATGCACAGACTTTCCCAGAGCCCCCAAATCAATGGAAGAGCAGCCAGATCACACAGGCCCTCACAGGCCAAGGGGAGAACTTTGGCTATCACTGTGAATTTGATGGTAGATCACAGAAGGGAAAGGAGAATCATGAGATAATTTCAGAGCATGAGACAGAAGATGTCCTTCTGCGACAGCAAGAGAAATAAACTCAGGCTTCTAAAAAATCATTTCCACTGGAGAACTTCCCAATCCACATTTCAAGGTCTGGTTCTTTCCTGACCTCTAGACCTCTCACCCATGTCATCTATTAATTCACTCCTACCTACCTGGCTGGATGGCTACTGTCTCCACACCCTTCACATTCCAGGGCTCTTTCCTTTGCTCCAAAAAGGTGATCAGGTCCGGCTTAGAGACAGTAAGACCTGTTTTATTGGAAAAATTCACATGATTCTGACAGTTCTTTTTATGTTTTTTATACTTTTTTTGGCTCTACAGGACAGGATTAATTTCTAACAATTTCTAATTTCTTTTTTCTACTGTGCTCAGGAGAAAAAATAAGACATTATAGAAGATTCTAGAAAAGTGTTTCTCAAAATACTGTTTCCCACCAGCCTCTTTAGAATATTTAGGAAACATTTTAAATTTGGGGATCCTGAGTTCTCTTATAATTCTGACTGAATCAAAATTTTAAAATATTGGATTTTAAAGTGTTGGCAACAATAGTTTATGTCAACCAATTTCTAGACTCTACTAGAGTGAAACTAGCACATCACCTCAAATAAAAAGGCAAATGTCAAGATCAAATATTATGAAATTTTTTCTACATCAACAAACCCTCCATTTTTTTTTATCCTGAAAACAAGAATCTGAAACTAATTCATACAAAGCACAAGATCCCAAGAGACATTCTGAAAAGAAAAGAAATAAAACTCTTAGTTATTACATATTCTGAAGGCAAGTTATCCTCACCCAGAGAGACCAGGTTTCTGTAGTTCTCTAACATCACATCCCAATACAAATTCTTCTGAGCTGGTTCCAGGTGTTCCCATTCCTCCAAAGAGAATTCTATGGCCACATCCCTGAATGTCAATAGTCCCTGAAATAAAAATAAACAATATACTGACCATGTGGCCATAGCAGAGTTCTTCATTTGTCCCAAGATGAAAAGACAGTTATATGAGTGACCTGAATTCTTCAATAAGATAATTTTTAACACAGTGATATTTTCTAATGTAGTCTCAATCTCTGTGGAGAGTTACATAAAATCCTCAAAACTAGTGTAGATATTATTTACACAGAATGTAAAATATAAAACTAAGGCATATGTAAAATATAAAACTATATCTTTTCTGCTTTAGCTCTTTGCTGCTTCACTTTTTTGTAAAGTTAAGTTGTAACCTGATGGTAATTAGCTGGCTTCATTATTTTGTAGCACAACCAATATGTTCATTAGAATTTTTTGCATTTAATGTAAGTTGGTACTGTAAAGGTATCTTGTTCCCCTCAAATGAATCAACACTGCCACTTTCTGTACAATTTTTTTTCCCTTTGCAAAAACACTACAAAGGCTGGGAATGTATGTTTTTATAATCTGTTTATAATCTGATGTAGAAAAAATTTCATGTTTGATCTTGACATTTGCCTTTTTATTTGAGGTGATGTGTAAGTTTCATTCTAGTAATGAGTCTAGAAATTGGTTGACATAAACTATTGTTGCCAACAATTTAAAATTCAAACACAGGAATATACATTTTTGAGTGCTATATTTCCACCATCCAGAATCAGCTGTGTATCATTCTCAGGTGGAAAAGTCATGGTGACTTAGAGGCATACTTCCCAAGTTTTATTGTATACAACAATAAACTGGAGATCTTATTCAAATGCAGATTCTGATCTAGGTTTTGGCCTGAGTTTCTGCATTTCTATGTTTTTAATTTTTTATTTTGACACAGGGTCTCGCTCTGCCACCCAGGTTGGAGTGCAGTGATGGAATCTTGGGTCACTGCAGCTTCGACCTCCTGGGCTCAGGTGATCTTCTTGTCTCAGTCTCTGAAGTAGCTGAAGCTACAGGCATGAGCCACCACAGCTGTCTGAGTGTCTACATTTCTAACAAGTCCACCAGTAGTGTTAATGCTTCAGGCCCAGAAGCCACTTTTGAATAGCAGAGAGGCAGAACACTGAGGAAAGAATTCAGGCATGATGTGAAACTGAGAGTTTTATGAAATTTACAAGTTACAACATAATAGCTAGAATGGTAATAATCCTTTTTGAACATATACTGTATATCAGATGTCATCCTAACAGTTGTTTACATATACAAAACCCAATAATCTATGAAAAAAATTACAGGATTCTTCCTCTTATATAAAAATATTTTCCAAATGTTTGCTACATAGTAAAGCTTCTATTTTGCCTCAGTTTATCTGATTTATGATTTATCTCAAAGGGACATACAGGCCAATATACAAAAACAACCTTAACAAAATGTTTAGAGAAAATTTCATAACTGAGTAATGTAAACAAGAAGGCAGCCACACAATATTGACCAAATAATGCTTTCGTTTTTTGCGCACACACACAGAAATGGTAACTATATACACAATAAAGGAGAATATTTCTGTGTAAATAGAATTAGAAAATATTTTAAATTATATAAAAACTATAAAACTCTTTGTGGATGATGTCTTTTTGTTTTTTTAAATAACTTTATAAAGACCAACACATATAATGATATAAACTAAAAGCTCTTGTTTCTGAGTCTGGTACTTTTTTTCAAGTTTTTCTTATGTTTAACCTATGTGCTATTATATATCTCAGAATTTCAAGACAATAGATATATTTACTATGTTATTTACTATATGTTAATAGACAATAAGACATATTTACTATATGTTAATAGACGATAGATATGTTTACTATGTTATACTTATGATACGTTAATTCTTGTTCTTTCTCTGAAAATATAGAGAAGCAATAAGGATATGCTTGTGACATGAGATGAAATAAAATGGAAACTTACAGAACTAAGAGCTGTTTCAGAACTTCCAGGCTCAAAAGCTGTTATCTTCTGTCAACAAATGTAAGAGCCTTCACTGTGCAAAGAAAGCTACAAGCAAAGGGAAACTAAAAAGAAATGGGAGTCTCTGGAGTAAATGTGATGGTTTATACACATCACTCAGTAAATCCCCGCTCCTAGATACTCATTAAAGACAAAGAGAAAAATGATTAACTTTATAGTGAAGGAATCTGGCAAAGAGCACCTGAACCAGGTGAGTGAAGTTAGCATCGACTGTAATAAGACAAATTGGTATTAGTGCTGATGCACAGATGGGCCCATAATCACTGCTGTGATATGAGGGGAGGGGAAAAGTAAATCATAATCCTAATATAATTATAAAAAACAATCTGTGAGGGAGGATACAGGTGACCATAGTTCCTCAAACTGGCCAGGTGACCCTGTTAGAAGCCTGGGCTGAGAATCATTTAGCTAAGCATTTTCTCTCAAGGTTCAATATGCATACATATCATTTGGTATTCTGGGCCCCCTCTAAGTAATGTGATTCTGCAGGTTTGGAAAGTTTCCATGAACTGGCTTAACAAGCCCCCAGTCAATGCTGATATTGCTCCTCCTAGACCCATTATCAATAGCACTCAGCTAGAGGAAGCAGACATAGCACACAGGGTCCCTCACACACAGTACTTTTAATCATAACACAAATACTTTTTGTTCACAGCAAGAACCACCAACCATTGTCCTGAAAGATCACATCCTTTGCCAGCCATTTAAAGCCCACAGAGGCTGGAGAAGACAGTAACGTCTAAGTCAGCATTTGGAAAACAGCATGGATACCTGCATTAAAGCAGTGTTTACTGAGCTTGTACCATGTGCTCACAGCATGCACTGTGCTGAGAACATCATATGGTATGAGTTAAACCATATAAACCCCTGGGATGCAGATCCTGAGTATCCCATAATTCCCAGCAGGATTTAGATGATGGCCCAGCCTTTCTATTTCTTCTTCTGTTTCCCTATCACTATAAAAGCTAACTATAGACAGATGGGAGGGTTACAGAAAGGAAGGAGTGGAGTTTAGTTCAGAAGAATTTCTTGGCCAGGCACAGTGGCTCATGCCTGAAATCCCAGCACTTTGTGGGGGCTAAGGCAGGTGGATCACTTGAGGTTAGGAGTTCAAGACCAGCCTGGTCAACATTGTGAAGCCCTGTCTCTACTAAAAATACAAAAATTAGCTGGGCGTGATGGCGTGCCTGTAATCCCAGCTTCTTGAAAGGCTGGGGCAGGAGAATCACTTGAACTGGGGAGGCAGAGGATGCAGTAAGCCAAGATCGCAAGACTGCACTCCAGCCTGGGAACAGAGCGAGAGAAGAATTTCTCATTATTGTCTTTACATCTTTATATTGACTTCATTACAACTTGTGGAGCAACTACTGGATCTGCAGAAATGAGAAAGAGGTTGCCAGGTGGAATGTTTCTAAAGGAACTGGTTTCAATAAGAAAAAAAATAAATTTTCAAAGAATTTTTTAAAAGTGAGTCCTTGGCACCCATTTACTTGCTTTTGGGTTTGGGGAAATTGTGAGCAGCACCTCTGAAGAAATGGCAGCAGCAACCACCCAGAAATCTGATCTCCTCTAGTCAGTTCTATGAGGGGAGGCTCCAGGGTAGAGGCAGACCTGGACAAGGCTCAGAAGAGGGCGGATTTGGGCAGAGCAGATGAGGGTGGATGTGGGCCCTAAGCTTCTCATCTCTACGCTGCTAATTTATTTTCAGTTCTGTCTTTCTTAAGCCTGACCAACAAGAACTTGACTCCCATAGTTTGCCTTGTTTTAATTGTTTAAGCTTCATCCTATTTTGTAACATGTAATAACAAGCAATTTAACCAAAACATGTAGGGCTTTCTAGGAAAATTATATTAGTAGCTACACAATTATCCTTAACAAGAAAAAAGCAATATAAATAAGAATTATAATAACAACTCTTTTGTCCATGGGCAGCCCTTCATGTGTTGACATGAGAACTCACAATGTTAACATACAGGCAGGGTCCCAAATGAAGCCCAAGTTCCCTATATAACTCTGTTCTTGCTCCTGACATGATGGTGAATTCAACCATTACCCATCTGCTCTAGACTGAAAGTTCCTGGATAGTAGGAACTATGGCTGCTGCACCTGTTTTTCTAGTGGCCACATGAAATGGAAGCAGTTGGTTTGCCTGTCAGTCTGAGTCTTCAGTTCTCCTCCTTGTTCTTCACCCACACATTAGAAAACTGGAGCAATGCCCATTTGGATACCGAATAAAGAGATTCCTTATGTTAAAGGAGAAACAAAACCTGGATAACTCATTCCTCTTTCTCTGAGACTGAAACAAGATTAGCCCATTGTCAGCCTCACCCTGTCTGCACAGGATATAACCAAGTGTCTCGAGGACCCTTAGGTGCTGGTGAAGGGTTCCTGGTAACCCTAGGATGAAAACCCTAGGTAATTTAGGAAACCCAATGGTGATTTAGGCAGGAAACACTCAAGTTATCCTTGTGGAACCAGAATAGAACACTGAGTTGTCATGGTAGGGCCCCAGTTCCTGGATCCAGATATGTTATTACCTACATCTGACCAGCTAACTCTTGGGTACAAGAGAGGACAAGATTACCCTCCTCCAGTAACACAGCTCACAGGTAGGAGCAGCTTCACTCACGGATCTGGACAGTTGTGGCCCTGCCCTCCCTCTGCTAAGGTGATGCTTTACACTTACAGATTCTGCCACCAGATTGTTTATAAAAGGAACCCCTCACAGAACTGCTGTAGCTCACTGGGCAAGGTCTTGAAAACTCTGAGGGCTTCACTCCAAAAGGAGCGTTTTACAAAGTCCATGTTGATCTCTCACAATGCAGAAAATGTCCCCTGGATTTTCTATACATCCTCGGTCCAAAGTCTGGCCCTGTCTTGTGCATCCCAGGTGGAGACCAGCCTTCACGTCCAGACTCCAGGTGGAATCAACCTGGCTCCGCAATTCTTGAGTGTTGCTGTGAAGAGCAGAAAACTAGAGGAAACAGCTCCTCAGGAAGGCTGCTCTCACACATCCTGGAGAACCCCAGGACCTGGGTTCAGAATTCGCAGCTGCAGATTTAGGTGCTGGAGGGGCAAGGAAGTGGCAGGTGCCCTATGCACACTCGTGGGCATTTGGGCAGGAGGATGAGGGGAATGTTGAGATTCTCAGGCCTACTCAATGCATGTGTGTGTGCCTGGTTGATTTCCAGGCCTCATGGTCTCTGAATCAGTTTCAGGTCTGAAGATGCCAGGGGTGTGGAAAGACAGAGCTGGAATGGCTAAATGATGCCCTGTGAATTTATTATTGTAGAAATCTAGTCAAACTGTTCTAGAAGGGATTGAAGATCCCAAGAAGCAGAGAGACCATTCTGCCTACAGATTTTGGGGGCAATGGGCACTTTGCCGCACAACTGTATGTTGTGAATGAAAATCGAAGAGGGAAAGGACCCTTTGGAGTGAAGTCTTATGGGCACCTTACATGTTTATATTCTGTGGGGTCGTTCTGGGCAATGTTTGAAAAATGTTATTAAGAAGAAAATCATAAAATCATCTCCAACCCCAGAAAAACTATCTACAATGGTAGAAAAGAAAGAAAAGTGTTTTATTACACAATTAGACCAGAACGTAAAGGACATAATAGGCAACCTGCAAAGAGACTAGAAAAACGCCCACTGGTGAAAGTTACCATAATTAGTCCTCAAGTAGAAGACCTAACAGCACTATTTGTCAGATATATGTCATGTGAAATTCACCTTGGAGTTGGGAGGCCATCTGTGTTTTTTAATTGGCTATATTCAATGGAAAAATAAACTTCATGTCTTCGTGACAGGTAGATTTGCAACTTGGAGCTAGGTGCCTGCTCTCCTAGAGAAACTGGATACAGCTCTATCTTCTTTGCTATTTACATTTTCTATCAATGATTCCCAGTTCCTAGAGAAAGGCAGTCCTGAGTCAAAAACACTGACAAATGGCCTAGTTAGCTGTTAGAATGATTTAGACAGATTGTAAAACAAAAATAATTTACATATGAAACTTTTCCAAAGTAAATGCTTTAAGAAAAAAAATATTTCTTTCCTTTTTTTGAGAGACAGAGTCTCGCCCTGTCGCCCAAGCTGGAGTGCAGTGGCGCAATCTCGGCTCACTGCAACCTTTGCCTCCCAGTTTCAAGCGATTCTCCTGTCTCAGCCTCCCAAGTAGCTGGGACTACAGGCACGTACCACCCTACCCAGCTAATTTTTTTGTATCTTTAGTAGAGATGGGGTTTCACCGTGTTGGCCAGGCTGGTCTTGAACTCCTAACCTTGTGATCCACCCGCCTCGGCCTCCCAAAGTGCTGGGATTACAGGCATGAGCCACCGCACCCAGCCCTCTTATTTTCAAGAATGATTAAGTCTTGTATTCCTAATTTATATTTGCTCTTACAACAGCCAGGTCTAGGGCCATGGACTTGAGCTCATGGACATCTGAATTCCAACAGGTGCTGCATTCAGGCACCTGAGGGGTGACCTTAGGAACACTGTACACATTTTAAAAAGGGGCTTGTGGGGAAGTAAAAGGCAGAAGAGAAGAAAATGCTATTGGGGAACCACGAGCAGGGGGCAGTGCCAAGTTGGTGGAAGGACTGGTTTGTGCTACAGATACTGGCCCAGGTGGGGCTATGCTCTGACATATTCCTGGGTCCATGCAGGCAGTGAGATTATGATTGGGTGGTCCACAAGCCTAGGTTGATGGAGAAACTAGGCTGCTGCTACAGATTCAGTGTCTAGGATGACAAAAAGCCAGGAGCCCTCAGGCACTTGTGTGAGTTTCTGGCAAGAAATTGGAAGCAAAGGTGCTGTGGGTGCAATTCCTTAGGGTCAAGCCTTCTCCTGGGAGGTGCGGGGACATGTCAATGCCTAGTGGGTATGTTCAGGAGTGGGAGGGAATCATATGGTGGCAGCTGGGTCGGGAGGGAGGTCTCTTCCCAGAACTCCTTTCCTCTCAGCTTTCAGTCCCCTGTCACCCTAGCACTCCTGGAATCAAAGGACGATGCACAGTGGGGCAGCCTGTGTGCAGAACACAGCTTCCCTTCCCTCAGATACTTGGAGTCTCTCTCCAGCCCAGGCCCCTGTGAGGTCTATCTTCTGACACCAAATGTGTAGAGTTTGCTGAACACCAACCAATCCTCCAACAATTAAGGTGTTCAGCAAACAACTTAATTCTGACACCATCCAGAGTCAGCACAGGCCCTACAAGTTCTGGGCTCAGTCCCACAACACTCACCCAATTCAGATGCCAGTCACAATTCCTGGAAGCCCAACTATACTTCCAAGCTACTGTCTATAAATCAAGGGCACCCATAACCCTGTCCTTAAGTTCAATCATTTCAAAGATCTACTCACAAAACTCAGCAAATCACTTTACTTATGTTTATCCGGTTATCATAAGGATACAGTCCAGAACAGCCAAATGGGATAAATACATATAGGGCTATAAAAAATAATAGGAAAAGATAGGTATAGTAACCTGGTAAATAGCTGTGATTAAAGAAAGCCCCCATCTTTTGTGTTCTCCAAGAGCAGCTTACTGCAAACACCCACCCTATTATGACTTCGATGATGCTCCCTGATTTAGTCATCACAAAGCCACAGACTCTCCACACTCCCCCTTTCTGACTCACTGAACAGTTGTGTCTTCAGTGTTCAGAATGAACTACTTAACCAACCTTTCTTCTCCAGGTTGCTGGACTTTGACACACCCACACAGCCTGGTCAACATCCAATCCCTCCTTATGCCCCTCCTAAGAACAGGCTGACCTCAGTGTGAAACATTCTCTGATCTAGAATCTGATTTTGGCACCTAATCCTGCCCTTCTCCTCCCACCTTCTTTCTGAGCCTGTTTGTTCCTCCCTGTGAAAGAAAGCCATTGTCTGCCCAACCTTTGAGATTCACAAAGATCTTACAGTGGGTGCTTTCCCCCTGTAGCAATACTCCTTTAGAATTAAGGAACTTCTTACCTAAACCTGAATTTGTCTTATTTGACAAAATCAAATAAAATGTGGGGAAGGAAGTGAAAATTTAATATTTTACCGCAAGCCTCAGGCTGGGAGAACACAGTGGTTGGATTTGAGATTCTGCATGCCACATATTAGGAAAACACAGGGGGGGAAACCAGTTGTTGGGGGCAGTGTTAAAATGATTAATGGGTAGGCAATTATACCATGTGGAAGTGGTTCTAGTGCCCGTGGTTTCTAGGGAGAAAAATCAAAACCAAATAGCCCCAGGACAATGACAGTTTCTATCCTCAGAAAGAGCCTCCCAACCCCGCTTCCATCCCAACCCCACCTGCCTCTTTCTGTGCATTTTCAGCTTTCCAGGGCTCTGTAGCTTCTCAGTATAAAGGGCTCCTTCCATGGTTGAGGTGAGCAGGCTGGGACACCTGCAGGTGAAGCTCCCCAGGAAGAACTAACTGGGCCTTCGGTGACTTCTTCTTGCAGGTTCAAGACTGGGTTAGTTTGCACTCACTGAGCTCAGGCTTCTGCTTCCCAGTCAGGGTTATTCACTTAGTATTAAATGAGAAAATGCCCAGTGTTTAAAGAAAGCAAAACTACTCAAACAGTGTTTATAGAAGTGAAGGAAACTAAAACACCTTTACAAGTTATACCTCAACAGAAAACGCAAAAGTATCCATCCCTTTCAGACAATAAATGTGCCACTTACTTATTTCCACGATGACAGATCATTTAGTAAATAATTAATCATATATAAACACTTCTAGCAGGTGCCAAGTTCTGTCTCATAAAATTTAACATTAAAGCTGTACATCCAAGGCCAGGCATGGTGGCTCGCGCCTGTTATCCCAGCACTTTGGAGGCCAAGGCAGGAGGACTGCTTGAGCCCAGGAGTTTGAGACCAGTCTGGGGGCAACACAGTGAGACCTACATCTCTAAAATAGAAAAAACAAAAAACAAAAACAGCCAGCCATGGTAGAGCACCCCTGTAAGTCCCAACTACTCAGAAGGCTGAGGTGGGAGGATCACTTGAGCCCAGGAGGTTGAGTGAGCTATGATCACACCACAGCATTTCAGTCTGGGTGACAGAGGGAGATCCTATCTCCAAAAACAAAAAAATAAAAAATAAACTCAACATCCAGACAAAAAGATAAGGAACAAAGATATCCACTGTCATAACTTCACCCTACAAAAAAGAGAAACTGATGTTTTGATGAATCTATAGAATTCACCAATTAATCTACCACATATTGTTCTGAAAATGTATTCACTTTCTACAGTCAATAATGAAAGAAAGATTTTTCTCCATTTCTTTTCCCGGACAGCATTTCCAAAGGTGAGCTCTGAGATTCTTTTAAATTACTCCCAAAATAGGAACACCCTACTATGCTCACTCTGCTGAAGAAAAGGATAATAAGAATTTTTAACAATGAAGTATATGACTTGATATTTAAATTTTCTGAAATCCACCTTTCATGGCCTTGGAAATGTTTTTTATCTTTCAAGCTCTACTGATGAAATTTACACTAATTAAAAAACTGAAATTGAAACAAAAGAACAAATCTTTCTAAGGCAGCAAACTCAGGGAATGGCAGTGCTAATTGGAACACAGACATATCTGGCTCAAGTGTCAAGTCAGGTCACGGTATCATTTGGGACATTCCCCTATCCCAATACTGTTCATTAAAATGCTTAGGGACCATCTTCCCAGGAGATCCTGCACTGTGCCCCCATGGACACCGCAGCTGAAGTTGCACCACCTCACTGGGGTGGGGTTTTTGTTTTTTGGTCCTTTAGAAGTTTTTCTCACTTCACAAATCTGAATGAATCCAGAGGGCGGGAATCATTTGTGACTGTTTCCTCTAAATACCAGCAACGATTGGCTGACCAGCAATGTGTCTCCAAGGGATGAAAACTAGGTTTGAATAAAATCTTTATGTCCCAAGGGGTTAGCTTTTTAGGTTAAGGGTGTCCCTGGAGATTTCTCTCAGCCCCAGGGCATCCAGCTACTCCCCCGGGGGGCTACACTTCCATACCTTGGGCGGTCCTCTAAGAGATGACACGGGGCTGACAGTTACTAAACACTCCAAGACACATGACCACTGTGGGCATCTTGAGTCATCCCAGACAGTTCTGAATCTCAGGAACTGGAAAAGACTGGATGGACGGTGGCTACACAGGGCCCTATAAAGTTTCCAAAGCAAAACCTCAAGTCAAAAGACATTCTTTCTGATAATGTGTCTGTGCCTAGGGAAGATGAAAGAAAAAGAGGCACAAAGACTTTTTTGCAATGCAGTGTCGGGGATTTATTCTCTGCTTTCCTCTCACATGAAATGTATACCAAAAAAACCCAAATCTTTAAAAAAGTGTCATCCACTGTTCTGTGAAATAATGATTAACGAGTAAAATACTCTGTCTGAAATGTACAGTAAATGACCAATAGTTAATAATGTAGTGAACTGGAGAGGGGAAACTAGACTTTGGAAATATAGGGAAGAAACTGAAAATTTAATATTTTACTGCAAACCCCAGTTAGGCTGGGGGAACACAGTGGTGGATTTCGGGCTCTGCGTGCCACATGTTAGGAAACCGCAGGGGGAAAACCAGTTCTGGGCAGCGTTAAGATGATTAACAAGCAGGCGATTATACGGAAGTGGTTTCTAGGAAGAAAAACCAAACCAATGCATTTCTTGTAAATTACAACATTAGGGGAAGACAAAATTCAGACTTAATGAACCACAACCCTACAATTCACCCCTGACTATATAACCAGGAAATTTCCACCTGTATAGTCTAAATAAGGCAACTACAGAACTGTAAGCCATCGGTTATTTAATATGGTCTGCTTCCTCATGCACTTTATAAAAACCTTTCCTTCAAGCCCCTCTGGAGACCTCCGAATCACAAACCAGGACTGCAGGCTTCCCTTGTCACAAATCGCTATTGGCTGAAATTCTTCACCGTTTTAACAGTGACTCCCTTTAATTCTTAATAGGAGAAAGGAGCGTCTGGGGACCCCACCGAGTACAATTTCTTCCTAACACGAACCACACACAGAGCCCAGGTCTCCCCGGAGACGCTCCCGTCCTCACCGCACAATGCTGGGCTGCGGCGCGGAGCTTCCCAAAGACGACTCAGGCCAGGGCCGAGGTCGCTCCGCGGGGACGGGACAGGACGCGCGGGGTCCCCGCTGCCAGCCCGGCCGCCATCTTGCGGCGGAGGGGACCCAAGGCTGCGCTCCGCCCGCGGGGACTCGGAGCCCAGACCCCGGAGCTGACCGCAGGGAGCCCCGAGTACATCCACAGCGGTTTCCCGCCGCTTCCGACCGCACTCCCCTCCTCTGGGGACCCCCAACCCCGCAGACTCACCATTTCCCAGCTTCCGGGATGCCCTGACGTCTTAGATACCGATCTCCCAGTGCCTACAGGTCACAGAGCAACAAAATCTCTGTTTATTCTCAGAACGCGAATCCGCCTGGGCCTCCCAGAACGAAAGACTCGCAGCCGTAGCAAGGAGACCCGAGCTCTGACTGGAGCTGACAAAGGCCCCCGCCAAATCCCGGAAGCCGCCCCTGCTCTCCGGCTTCACTCCTGATTGGACGGTTTCCGCTCCAGCGCCCCTGATTGGATAAAACTCCAGGCCCCGCCCCCTTATTATTAGTGGGTTTGGGGGTTTTTTTGTTTTTTTTTTTTTTTTTTTTAAAGGGAGACAGGCTCATTGAGATGGGGCCGCCTGCTGCGGGAATTACAACTAAGGGATGAGCTGCGACTTGAAATGCATTTGCTCTTTCTCTTACCTGGTTCTGCTTGTATAAAGCATCTTATTAGCTAATTAAGTTTAAGAAGAAGGACATTTAGACACCTTTAAAGCAAGAAAGACCCTCATCCTGTCCGTTAGCACCTCTCTTACCACACTGTACCCCACTGCTAACGCCACCGTGGGAGGGGTCCCTCAGCTGGGAACAGAAGACCGTACACTTCACGTGTTTTCAATTAGGCCTTTGTATGATATGTACACCGAACCAGTGCAAAAGCATCTTATAGGCGGCATGCAGGCTGGGGTCCTAGGAGGATGCTGCAGGTGGTGGAACATGGAAGAGGGGCTGGTCTCTTCCTCTGATCTGCAAGCCGGCCTCCATCTCCTGGAGTCTGCATCCCTGGTAACGGTCCGCTGACTGTCCATCTGTCTCTTCCTCTTGATCCCTGCAAGCTCAGGGAAGAAGCGTCCTTGGCAGCCACAGGGCTGGGAGCTCAGTTCTGCTGGGCTCTGCTGGCTCAAACTCAGTGGCCATGGACTCCTCAGCCCTATCTCTGGGCTGTGTGTGTGTGTGTGTGTCTGTGTGTGTGTGTTGAAATCATGGCTCACTGCAGCCTCAACCTCTGGGGCTCAAGCAATCTTCTCACCTTAGCCTCCTGAGTAGCTGGGACTACAGGCACATGCCACCATGCCTGGCTGATTTTTGTATTTTTTGTAGAGAGGAGGTTTCACCATGTTGCCCAGGCTGGTCTCAACCTCCTGACCTAAAGTGATCCTCCCACCTCAGCCTCCCAAGTAGCTCGGGTTAGTAGTCAGGTCTCCAACTCCTGAGCTCAAGTGATCTGCCTGCTGTGACCTCCCAGAATGCCCTATCCCTGTTTTACTGGACTCCTGTAGCTGGTGGCCCTGCATCACCTCTGTTTTTCAGATTCTCCTAGTCTTCTGGATGAGAAGGTGGGAGAGGTGGTGGGTGACAGACTGGGCCAGGGCCCTCAGCCCTCCTCTGGCTTGGTTAAACTCCCACTTGGGACAGATCAGGCTCTGTGCCTTATTCGGTGAGACGTATATGTGGAACAAGTGCTTCCCTCCCAAAAGCAGAAAGATCCCTAATCGCAGGCAGTCAGGATTCCATGCACTTTACTCAGCCTAGGGCCCAGCTGCCTCTCACCCTCACACCCAGTTCCAATCGCTGCACTCAGTGGCCTCCCTGCCACTAGATTAAGTGTAGACAATGGGTGTGGGACAGGGCTGCTGACATCCCTGGCTGACCAAACCCCTTTCCCACACAGGGGCTCCCAAAGGCAGCACTGCTTGTGACAGCTCCTCAGTAGTCCTTACAGCCTTCTACGGGGCTGGGCTGGAACTCAGGATCAACTCTGCCTGAATCCAAATCCATGCGCCTCCATGGGCCTCACAACTGAAGCATCTTCCTTGGGCCTTTGAAATCCTGGAGATTGACTCTTCTGTAATAGAAGAAAGATTTCTTTTGATTCTCATCCTTCTAGTACTCTTCATAATTAGAAATAATCTCCACCAGAGAATGCTTCTAAAATCTTGGAAACATTTAGAATAATTTGGGGAAATGGCTAAAGGCTGGGTTTAAGAGATCAAGGCCTAACATTTTATTATTCATTTCTTATCATAGGAGAAATTTGAAAGCACTTAGAATGGGCTCAGTATGTCTGCAAATTATTTTCGTTCCCTCTCAGCATTAGTAGGCAGTTGATTATTTTCAATACAGAATAACTCAAACTACTGTGCCTGAAACAACCTTTTATTCTGAAAGCAAGATGCAAAGGTAGATCTACCAAGAAGACATTTTCTCCTGCCACAACTTAGCCAAACAGCTGAGTACGTCTTAAAGTCGGCCTTTGATTTCTAACAAGTCAAGCTGTTTGCCAAGACCCCAGTCAGATCATACGAGTGCTTCAGCTCCTTCCTTGTCCCAGAAGGTTGACAGGAGAGATCAAAGCACTGGTGGTAGAGTGGTGAGAGGACCTGCACTAGCAGGTAGGCAGCCATAGGTCAATAGGTGACAGTCATTCATTAGGTGGAATGTTTTGGGGTCCTGATATTTATAACACAATTAACATGTATATTACTAAAACTAAATTATAAAACATTGCAAATAATAAATCTATATATAAACTAAACATCAGCAATTACAATGACATTATTTATTATTATTCTAAGTATGATCATTATTGTGACCACAATTAGAAATACTAGTTGTGATTGCTGCTGCTGCTGCTGTTGTGGGGATGGTAATAAAAACACGGAGTAAGGCTCTGCTGCCTCCTCTACCTGTGGCATCGGGGGCTGCTGGCTCGCTAGTTTGGTGCACACTCTGGACCTCTTTCATGAAGCTGCAACTGAAAAGCCTTCAGGCTCTGCTATGGCAGAGAAAGAGCCCAAGTCGAGGCCAAGAGCAGTAATCCTGTGAATTTGAAGGTGGCAGTTTCGACGGTCCTGGGGTGCAGTTGATGGTGAAGTGTTACACACCACTTAGTGAATGAGTGGAAGCCTTTGGTGAAAGGCAGAGTTTGTCCATGACACAGATCAGATTCTACTTTGACTGGGGATCAATCAGTGAAACAGACACATGTACAGAACTGGAAATGGAGAACAAAGATGCAGTTGATGTGTTCCAGAAGCAGACAGGAGTGTCTACTGAGGACACACCTGTTGCTTTACCCTAAAACTCTGTTCCTACAGACCAAGCAGACATTCTCATGTGGAAAACTGCAATATGGTTCCACCACGTCTGACTGGTCCAGTATCCCTTTCTCTATTCTTCACTTTCCCCTTCCTCATTCCTTTGTTGTACATAAATCATCGGGTGTAGCTGTACAAACAGCTTGTTTGCTTGCTTGTTTGTACTGAATGACCAACAGTCATTGATTTCCAATGATCATTGAGTTACCGGTGTTGAATGATTTCCAGTGAAGACAGGTGAGAGAAAACACTGGTTCTGTGAAAAGATTCCCTTTCTCCGCCAGGGGGTGCTCACTCACCATTTATCGCTATATTCCAGGACTTAATATAAAAAGCATCATAATCCTTTAGGTTTGTTGGGGGCAGGAAAAAGGTGGGGGGAATAATCTTTGCCTACATTGTTCAATTAGAAATTTTTATTTTAAAAAATATATCATGTAAAGCTAAGGACAATTTTATAACTTTTTAAATGTAGCTGCTACCCATAGGGCAAATCCGTCCTTACACAGGACTAAAGTGACAATTAAAAGAACAGAACAAATCTTAGACGTGTTCTTCTTCAAATCCAGGATCTGGTTGTTTAAATACATATCTCGTGTAAAATTAAAAACAATTAATATATAAATAAAAACAGAAAGTAAACTTTCTCTAGCCATGAAGTTTGTTCATTGGACTGAAAATGAGGAAGAAGGAGTTTCTGTCTGCAATAAGTTTGAAGTCCTCCCTGGGGCCAGGGAACTATCCACACCCTCTGAAACTAGCCCCCTCCTCTTCTGCCCAGGGCAGGGTGCCCTCTGAGACTTCTATATCCTGGACCAGGAGGCACATAGAAGGTGGGAGGTTGTCTGTCTCACACCCAGGCAGATGTCCCTGGCCAGGGCCCTCTGGAAGGTATTCCCAGAGTCCCCATAAGCTTCCAGGGTCACACCCTTCCAGAAAAATTATATAAGTGAACTGTTCTTGAAGGTCAACCGTCCATGAGTGATACCCAGCCACATTGCACCCTCGACAGAGGGCAACACATCTCATGCAAATGCCAACCTCTGTAAAGCTCTATCTGCTGACAAAATCTGAGAGCCAAAACATGAGATATCCTCTTTATGCTTTGAAGGAAAAGAGAACAGGCTAGAAGTGGTTGGTTCACGCGTTCGTGACTGCCATTGTCAGGGAGAGCTGAGAAGTGCGCGAGCTCAGAAAAGGACTGTGCCGCGTGACAAACTGGAGGCGGTGTGACAGGAGAGAGAAGATGACAAATAGAATATGGGAAGCAAAATGGAAGTTCTGCTTCATGAAACACAGCACATTCTTTCCTTACAGTGAAGAAAAAAGGAAGAAGAAAGAAACTTGAAGACCAGCTTTATTTTAAAAAGAGCAAATATATTCCATAACAAAGTCCTCATTAGTCTGTGGATGGCATATCTGTGCTTTCATGCAACGATTAGATGAAACCTGCTACCAGCACATCAATCCAATCAGCAACAGCATTCCAAAAAAAATAAGAAAAAAAAATGATGTGGTGTATACTCTTGCCAAAGACATATGGGAAAGTCAATTTCCATGCATTATCCTGAGAAGAAAAAAAATTATCCAGATTGAATTGGAGATGGGACTAATCACTCCTGGGATGATGAAATACACTCAAATAGATTAAAATGGGGCTTGTGCTGCTTGCATATGTGCATGTGTGTGTAGAGTGTGTGTGTGTCTGTGTGTGTGTACTGTGGGTGTTTGCCACTGAGTACTAGAAACACTTCCTGCTTGAACTAAAGGAAATGCCCTGAGTTTAAACACAAGCAAAGTCCTATGGAATTCAGAATCCTCCCAGCTAGTAGGTTGCTCTTCAACCTCAGGTTTCAGTCTCAGCTCTTTTGACAGCAGCCACGCAGCAGATCAATTGCTGTGGGTGGGAGACTTGGTGGAGGGTGCCAAAGATTTTGTTGGGGACCAGGCCATAATTTGGGAGAATTCAGTGAAAGAATGCATTCCTGCCTACAACCAGGAGCTAAGTCCTCATTTGGGATCCAGAGGCAAAGTGGTCACTTCATTTCTCACCCCCCTGCTTTCTTCCCCACTCCGAAGTTGGTCACCAGGTGGCAGCAGAAGATCAAAGATAAATATCACTAGCCCCAGAGCAGGCTATGGCTTTTCTTTTTAATTGACAAATAATAATTTGATATATTTATGAAGTACAATGTGATGACCATTTTGATATATGTATATATTATAGAAAGATTCCATCAAGCTAATTAACATAGCCATCCACTCATCAATTTATCTTTTTTTGTAGTGAGAACATTAAAACTTTAATTTTGCAATTTTGAAATGTACAATATATTATTCACTGTGCTCACCGTGCCGTGCAATAGATCACTTATTCCTCCAGTCTAACTAAAGCTTTGTATCCTTCCATAAACATCTTCTTTTTCCCTATCCCACCCTTTCCCCTGACCCAGCTTCTGGTAATCACCTTTCTAGTCTCTATTCTCTGTTTCTGTGAGATCAATCTTTTTAATTCCACATCTAAGTGAGATCATACAGTATAGGCCTTTCTGTTCCTGGTTTATTTAACTTAGTATAATATCCTCTGGATTCATTCAGCTGTTGATGGACACTTAGAATGCTTCCATATCTTAACTATTGTCAATAATGCCAAAATAAACACAGGAGGGCAGATCCCTCTTCAATATCCTAATTTGAATTCTTTTGGATATATATCCAAAAGTGGAATCGCTGTACCATAGGATACTTTTTTTTCTTCAATTTTACTTTAACTTCCCGGGTGTGTGTGCGCAGGTGCAAGTTTGTTACGTAGGTAAATGTATGCCATGGTGGTTTGCTGCACAGATCAACACATCACACAGGTATTAAGCCCAGCATGCATTAGCTATTCTTCCTGATGCTCTCCCTCCCCCCAACCCCGACAGGCCCCAGTGTGTGTTGTTCCCCACCATGTGTCCATGTGTTTTCATTGTTCAGCTCCCACTTAGACGTGAGAATATGTGGTATTTGGTTTTCTGTTCCTGCATTAGTTTGCTGAAAATGATGGCTTCCAACTCCTTCAATTCCCTGCAAAGGACGTGATCTCATTCCTTTTTATGGCTTCGTAGTATTCCATGGTGTATATGCACCACATTTTCTTTACATAGTATACTTTTATTTCTGGTTTTTTGAAGAACTTCCATACTGTTTTCAGAATGGCTGTACTACTTTACATTCCCACGAACAGGATACAAGGACTTTTCTCCACATCCTTGCCAACAGTTGCCTTCATTGGTCTTTTTGATAAGAGACATTCTAACAGGCCTGGCGTGATATAATTGACATTGCTTTCTTCTATTCTCAATTACATGGTCAGAATGTTTTATTTAAAGTCTTTAAATTACCTCAAATTCTCCCATTGAAAATGGTTTCTCATGGTATTAGCATAATTTCAAACTACTCAGCAGAATGATAACATGCCCTGTGAGATGACGTGGGATGAGGAGGGCAACTGAGAGAGCCACAGCCAGAACACAGACAAAGGAGGAGAAGGGCTGGGACACCTGCGGAGCTGGTGGTGAAACTGAACAGACAGGAACAGAAGACAATCAGAAAGTGCAGCCAGCAGAATTCTTGCACCACAGAATCAGTGCTGCAGCCTGGGAACAGGCACCCTCTCTCCACATGGAAAAGCAATGCCACTTCTTCACCTGGATGTTGCAATCTCTTGCCTGTGGATACAATCTCACTCCAATAGGACCGTTTCTTAGCCCCACCTTAACTTCTGAGGAGGCAGAAAGGCTGAAAGTTAAGTTGATCACCAGTAACCAGTGGTTTAATTAATCATGCTTATTTAGTGAGACTTATAGGGAACCCCAAAATGAATGTGTTCCTAGAGCTTCTGGATAGCTGGATACATGGCAGTTCCAGGAAGGTGGGGTGCCCACACCAAGACAGGGCCTGAAGCTCCAGGTGGA
>PVKP010015229.1:0-50891 GCA_004027715.1 Plecturocebus donacophilus
CCCTCACCTGGAATCTCCCAGTCCGTGGGCATCAAATATTCGTCTGCAACTGCGGCGTCCACTCGCTCTCTGTGCCCTCACCACGAGCTACAATCCCGAGCTGCTGCTACGCGGCCATTTTGGATCTCTCTCCGCCCGGTGATGAAGTTTTTCTGTTTCTTAGTTTTCCTTTGGCGGACGCCAGTTCCCCTCTTCCCGGGTTCGCTGCGCCCGCTGTGAAACTCTCTGTCCTCAGCGCTTCCAATTGCTGTTTTCCTTGTGGGGATGGGACCAGCCGAGCCCGTCCGTCCCGTCCGCACCGGGAAGCGCCGCGTCGGGTGCCAGCAAAACAGCCGCGCCGGCCAAAAGAGTCGCACTGGCGACCTGCGTGGCTTCTCTGCCGGGAATCTCCCGGTCTGTGGGCAACAAAAACTCGTCGGAAAGTGCGGCGTCCACTGGTTCTCTGCGCTTTCACTGGGAGCTACATTCCTGAGCTGTTGTTAGTCGGCCATCTTGGATCTCTCACTGATTTCCATTCTTTTGCATTTGCTGAGGAGTGGTTTACTTTCAATTATGTGGTCAATTTTAGAGTACGTACCATGCAATGCTGAGAAGAATGTATATTCTGTGGATTTGGGGTGGAGATTTCTATAGATGTCTATTAGGTCTGCGTGGTCCAGATCTAAGTTCAAGTCCTGGATATCTTTGTTAATTTTCTGTCTCGTTGATGTGTCTAATATTGAGAGTGAAGTGTTAAAGTCTCCCACTATTATTGTGTGGGGGTCTAAGTCTCTTTGTAGGTGGTTAAGAACTTGCTTTATGTACCTGGGTGCTCCTCTATTGGGTGCATATATATTTACGGTCATTAGTTCTTCTTCATGCATTGATCCTTTTACCATTATGTAATGTACTTATTTGTCTGTTTTGGTCTTTGTTGGTTTAAAAAGTCCATTCTTTCAGAGACTAGGATGGCAACTCCTGCTTTTTTTTTGCTCTCCATTTGCTTGATAAATCTTCCTCCATCCCTTTATTTTGAGCCTATGTGTGTCCTTGCACATGAGGTGGGTTTCCTGAATATAGCACACTGATGGGGTTTGACTTTTTGTCCAATTTGCCAGTCTGTGTCTTTTGATTGGGGCATTTTGCCCATTTACATTTAAGGTTAATATTGTTGTGTGTGAATTTGATCCTGCCATTTTGATGCTAGCTGGATGTTTTACCCATTAGTTGACAAATTTTCTTCATTGTGTCGATGGTCTTTACCATTTGGTACATTTTTGGAGTGGCTGGTACTAGCTGTTCCTTTCCTCGTTTAGTGCTTTTTTCAGGAGCTCTTATAAGGTAGGCCTGGTGGTGACAAAATTGCTTGTCCATAAAGGATTTTCTTTCTTCTTCATTTATGAAGCTTACTTTGGCTGGATATGAAATTCTAGGTTGAAAGTTCTTTTCTTTAAGGATGTTGAATGTTGGCCTCCACTCTATTCTGGCTTGTAGGGTTTCTGCTGAGAGATCTACTGTGAATCTGATGGGCTTCCCTTTGTGGGTAACCTGACCTTTCTCTCTTGCTGCCCTTAGCATTTTTTCCTTCATTTCAACCCTGGTGAATCTGACGATTATGTGCCTTGGGGTTGCTCTTCTTGAGGAATATCTTCTGTGGTGTTCTCTGTATTTCCTCATAGGTTGGGGAAGTTCTCCTGGATAATATCCTGAAGAGTGTTTTTCAGCTTGGATTCATTCTCTCCATCACATTCAGGTACACCTATCAAACGTAGATTAGGTCTTTTCACATAATCCCATATTTCTTGGAGGCTTTGTTCATTTCTTTTCACTCTTTTTTTCTCTATTCTTGCCTTCTTGTTTTATTTCATTGAGTTGATCTTCAATCTCTGATATCCTTTCTTCTGCTTGGTCGATTCACCTATTGAAACTTGTGTATGCTTCGTGAAGATCTCATGCTGTGTTTTTCAGCTCCATCAAGTCATTTATATTCTTCTCTAAGCTGTTTATTTTAGTTAGCATCTCATCTAACCTTTCTTCTATGTTCTTAGTTTCTTTGCATTGGGTTACACATGTTCTTTCAGTTCAGAGAAGTTTGTTATTACCCACCTTCTGAAGCCTGTTTCTGTCAACTCATCAGATTCATTCTCCATCCATTTTTGATCCCTAGCTGGTGAGGAGTTGTGATCCCTTGGAGGAGGAGAGGTGTTCTGGTTTTTGGTATTTTCATCCTTTTTGTGCTGGTTTCTTCCCATTTTAGTGGCTTTATCTACCTGTGGTCTTTGTAGTTGGTGACTTTTGGATGGGGTCTCTGAGTGGATGTCCTTTTTGTTGATGTTTAAGCTATTTCTTTCTGCTTCTTAGTTTTCCTTCTAACAGGCCCCTCTGCTGCAAGACTGCTGGAGGTCCACTCCAGACCCTGCTTGCCTGGGGATCACCTGCGGAGGCTGCTGAACAGCACGGGTTGCCGCTGGTTTCTTCCTCTGCTACCCTCGTCCCAGAAGGGTACCCACCAGATGTCAGCCTGAGCTCTCTTTTATGAGGTGTATCTTTAGGTATATGGGGGTCAGGGAGCTGCTTGAGGAGACTGTCCCTTATAGGAGCTCAAGTGCTGTGCTCGGAGCTCCGTTGTTTCGTGCATAACTGCTGGGCAGGTACTTTTAAGTTTGCTGCAGGGGAACTCATAACTGCCTCTTTTCCTGGGTGTTCTGCCCTGGGAAGGTTGGCTTTATTTACAAGTTCCTGTCGTGCTGCTGCCTTTTTCATAGATACCCTGCCCCACACAGAGTATTCTAGTCACAGTTTGCCAGCAGGGGTGTTGCTAGCTGCTTCAGGCTCTGCCCAGCTGCTTTGTGAAATGCCTCAGTAGTGGGGGATGCCCTTCCCCCCACTGAGCTGGACCATCCCGGGTCCAGCTGCACTTGCTGTGAAACTCTCAATCCAGAGTGTTTCAGATTTCTTGTTTTGTGGGGGTGGTACACACCAAGGCTGATTGCCTGGCTCCGTCTCAGCCCCCTTCCTTTCAGTTGAATGGGTGGCTCTGTCTCCCAGGCGTTCCAGGCGTTAGTTGAAATGGCTGCCCAGACTTGACTTGTGTGAGTTTCTGTGCACCAACCCAGCATCAGCTGAAAACTCGTGGCGCTTTTTGGCCCAGGAATCTCCTGGTCTGCAGGCAGTGAAAACTTGTTTGGAAATGCGGTGAGCCCTCACACTCTGTACTGTTCTCGCTGGAAACTGCAGTCTGGAGCTGTTCCTATTCAGCCATCTTGGACCTCAAAATGCATTTATTAGTTTTAATTTGTAGAGCTGATCCCCTCCAAGCTTTGCATTCTGGCCATTTTTTATGAGCCCTGCCCGCATCGTAGTAAGAATGGTTATAACTTCCTCCGGCTTGGAACGGCACAAGGGAAGGGGAGACAGGTGTGGTCTCCAAACACTTTTCAATCTCTTGGAGGTTGGCTCTGGGAAGCAGCAGCTGGAGGTAGCAGGGGCAGACCTGGAGCTCAGCAAGACTCTGGCTTTCTCCAGTTAACTGTGTGCATGTTTCCGAGTTGGCTCCTAGGAGAAGTTGCCTGTGGGCCCAGATTTTTCTCTTTAAATCAGAGGCCAAATATTAGATTCCAAGAGGGTCAGGCAAGCGAAATTTAAGGGTAGGAGACTCTAGGTGAGGTCTGCTCTGCTCTAGGCAGGGAGGGGTGCAGATGGCCTCAATCCTGGGGTCCAGCAGCCAAGCACTGAGCTGAAACACCCAGTCTCTTGGTTGAGCTAAGATTCCTCTGACAGCTATGAACTTACAGCCCCTCTTCCTTCTTCCCTCTACAGCGCCCATCCCCCTCCCCCAGCCTTTGAAAATTTAATTTAATTTTAAACACAGCGTTTTTCCTTAGAAAGGCACAAGTTTTTAGCAGTGAGTTGAATTCTGAGAATGGTAACTCAGTCAGGGCTCTGCGATCCCATGGCAGCAAAGTTCCAATGGAAAGCCCCTAATTCATTGCCTATGATCAGCACAGAGTTAGGGCTTTATCCTATGACATCTGATCTTCTCCCATCCTTTAGCCCTATCCTACAGAGGTGTCTGGACCTAGAGCACAGCACAAACCCATTGTGGTCCCTTGAGCACCAGTAAAACCTGCAGTTTAACATCAGCAAGTTAATTAACTATTAAAATAACCCTGTGCTTGTTTAGTCACAACTATTCATTGTCAATCAAAGCAAATAAGGGGACACAGGATGTATCAGAATGGAATGGCATCTTTGTGGAGGAAACAAAGCAAGCAGATTGGCCTGTACCACACAAATCCAGATTCTCAGGCAGCTATATCTGGGTGGGAGACAAAAAGACAGACGCTGTCTCTACTGCGAAGCCTTCTGCTGTTCTATAGATCAGTGCCAGGTGGGGTATGCAAGTGCATGTGCACATGGTTAACAAGAATTGAGGGGGGGCCTCTGAACAGATCAGGTGAGCTGATAATAACAGCAAGGGCTACAGAGCCTGGCTCTGAGCTGAGCACTTTAAACTTGGGTATAACATTTAAATAGGGTTGCCAGATCCGGCAAACTAACTACAGGACTCCCCATTAACTTTGAATTTCAGATAAACAACAGCAAGTGACTTTTTAAGTTTGGCATGCTAATACTAAACAATTATTTGCTGTTTATCTGAAATTCAAAGATAATTGGGCCTTCTGTATTCTATATGGCAATTTAAGATCTAAAATCATTCTGTTCTTACATTTGAAATTCAACCCTCTTTTTCACTTTGTTGGGTTTGAATTGTGGGTGGCACCACCAGGGTGGGAACCTGCTGGGTGCCTTACTCCCTCACCACTACTCCTGGTACCACAGTGACTGAGGGAGGCCACTTTCTCTGGGAAATGCAATATATCAGTGCATGCACAGGAGACCCCAACAAAACCCCTTTGTTATTCTGTTACTCTACCCAGATACCGACAGCTTTCACTGTTTCAGCTGGAGTGAAAGTTGTCGGTATCTGGATAGAATAACAGAATAACAACCTCCTCTGCATTTTGATGAACTAGACTGCAGGGACCCAGCCTGCTGTGGCCTAGGCCTGTCTCAAGGATTGGTCTGTGCTAACAGTGGTTTCTCGGGTCCTTCCATTCTTGCCCCACAAGACCCATTCTATTTTCTTGGAGGTAGAAGATGACCTACAAGGAGGATAGAAAAGACTAGAAATAAGGCATTTCCCCCAATTCTAGGCTCAGCATTCCTGTGGCCACCTGGCCCTCACCCCTCCTACCCACCCAGGAGCCTTGGAGGATGAGCCACTCGCATGAAGGGCCTCGAGCAGCACTTCCCAGTCTGGACTTCCCCGCATCCTTCCAGCGGCCCTCATCTGAGCAAAGCAGTGCAGCCCCCATCTCCTACCGTCTCTATTGGTGTCCATCTGGCGGAAGATCTTTTCTGTTCTTTTTTCTGGGGTTGACTCATCTTCAGGCATTTTCATTACGGAGGAAACCATCTTATAGATTGCCTGGGGACAGAAGCCACATGGTGGTAAGACAGAAAGATGGTATGGCACACAATAGGCCTCTCATTAAACCTCCCAAATGCAGGGGTGAATGCTGAAGGGAATGTCCCCATCTGCATTGGACCTAGTCCTGTCCCTATTGATTGGTATAAGACGTGGAGGTGCAGGTAGAAGAAGCCAGGCACGCAAAGCTTGTTCTCCTCCAGTGAGGACCTTCAGGAGGGACAACCAGCAGGAAGACCCACTAGACCCCTGTGTCTCCAATGTTTTTTGTTTTTTGAGACAGAGTCTCATTCTGTCATCCAGGCTGGAGGGTAGTGGCATGCTCATGGCTCACTGCAGGCTCCATCTCATAGGCTCAAGAAATCCTCCCAATTTAGCCTCCCAAGTGGCTGGGACTACAGGTACACCCTACCACACCTTGCTAATTTTTTTCTGTAGCAACGAGGTCTCACTATGTTGTCCAGGCTTATCTTGAATTCCTGGGCCCAAGCTTCTCCTACCTCGGCCTCCCAAAGTGCTGGGACTACAGGCATGAGCCACCACTCCCAGCCATCTCCATGTTAATGTGCATACAAATCCCCTGGGAATCTTGTTAAAATGCAGACTCTGATTGGGTAGTGCCAGGGGAAGGGGTGAGCCTGAGAGTCTGTTTTTCTAATGAGCTCCAGTGTGATGCTGATGCTGCTGTTCTGTGGATGGTGCTTTGAGAAGCAAGGTCCCCACTTTGAGCAGCAAGGCTGAAGATGACAGTTCCTCAGGCCAGAGAGGCAAGTGGATGCCTATCAGGGACCCTTGAGGGTCCACAGTGACCCCCTCAAGGATGATAAACGTGAGACACTCTGTAAGTGCATGCCATGTCTTCCCCCAGGCAGACTTCCAGTCCATTCCCATGCTTTCCCCCGTGTGTAGCAATGGTCTCATGTTCCTTCTCAGCAAGCTTCCAGGTAGTCCTGAGATGGAAACCACCTGCGATCAGAGCTCTGAGTTATTATACAACCTCAGGCCTGAGCTAAACTGAGTACAGCTATGAGATCTAATTGGCGAAAGAGGATTCTGTGGAAAGAGTTTTGTAAGCACTACTGAAACTGTCACTCCATTGCCTGTGACCTCCACATGGGACTCAGTAAGGGCCCAAAGGCCTCTGTGGTCAAAAGTAGTTTTTATCTGGGAAGAGAAAGAGAAAGTCATTGTTTTTATTCACAGATCATGATTTTGCTAATCAGTTACTTTGGGCATCTTAGCCCTGGGGACAAGTTTTAGAAAAAACAGATTTTGCCAGGGAGTAGGAAGAAAATTCCAGAAAGTTCTGGAGCTCTAGGGGCAGCAAGGCAGGTGGAGAGGACAGAGAAGGAAGGCAGCTGAGGGGAGTTGCCTCCAGATGGGAAAGACAAGAGCAGAAAAAGACACTGAAGCTTTAAGCAAGCTGCTTTACAGTCTTGCTCAGGACCAACCCTGCCAGAAGTCCCTAACATGTTTGGATAAAGTGGGGTAAGTAAGTTTTCTAATCTCAGTCAAAATAAGAATGAAAATGGACTCACCTAGTGTGCTGGTCCTTAGGCTGATCCTATCCCTCAGGCATGCCTCTGGACAGGCTACCAGAGTCTGTCTCAAACTCACCCAACATGCTTACTGAACTGCAGAGCTTTCCATCATCTTCCTTTTTCTACTGCTATGTGTAATCTCCCTCCCTCTGAGCTAGCAAAGGGTTCCACCCCAACCTCTCTTGTATCACTTCATTCCATTTACCCTGAATTGTTACCCAGGATGTTCTCCTTTTAGATGTGAGGGTGGCAATCACATCTGGCTATTTTTTGAACCCTAGATAGTGCCTAACATAGGATCTTGAATAAAGTCAGCCTGACTTAGTTTACAGAATTCATTCAAGAATAACTTTCCCCAAGTTGGCCTCTCTCATTCTTTCTTCTTTCTCACTTTTCTTCTGCTCTGCTCCTCTTTATAAAGTTCTCCTTTATCCTTTTATGATTTTTCCAGTTTCCTCTTTTTTCTCGTCCCTCTCTTCATATAATTAAACAAACATATTCATGTGAAACCCCTTAAAGATTTTTAATGTGTCAAAAGCTTTGAGTTTTTCCCTTAGAAAGCACGCAAAACCACTCACCATTGCAAATGATCTCAGAGGTTTGGGGATTTAGCAGCCAATCCACAGACCCCAGGTTATGGAAATCCCTCCTCTTAGGTGACAACCTCTTCATCCATCCACTCACTCAGTCATTCATCAAATATGCATAAACAGCTACTGTGTACCAGATATTGTCACTGACCTAATCCTTTCCCTCATTGGTTTTGCTGTGAACTAAGGCAGATATTAGTAAAATAAAGAAATAAACATAAAACCATTGTTGAAAAAAGTACTAGAAAGGAGAGTGCATGGCTTCTGTGATGACATAGTGGGAGACTTAGGCTTTGCCAGGAGGGTTAGGGTAGGCTTCTCTGAGGACTGACAATTGAGCAGACACAAAGAAAGCACAGGGCTTAAAGAAGTCAAGGGCGAAGGAAACACCATGTGGAAGCCCAGGGTGGGAGCATGGCAAGGAGGTCACAGAGTGTGGGGGCATATGGTACAGGATATGTACTGTACATATGTGTACTCTAAAGCAACCAGGGACAGAACACTGAGGCCTCACAGATGATGTTTATGGATCTATATTTCTCCAATGAGAAACAAAAGATGGAAGTGACATTAAATTTGATTTTCCTTTTCAAGTTCATTTCCCAAATTTTCTGTTCCCTTCCTTACTTGCAGCCAGTGGCGTTCAGAGAATTGGAAACTAGTCATTTGCAATGTACCAGAATCTCTGGGACACAGCTAAAGCAGTGTTAAGAGGGAAATTTATAGCACTAAATGCCCACATCAGAAAGCTAGAAGGATCTCAAATCGACACTCTAATGTTACGATTAAAAGAGCAAGAGAAGTAAGAGCAAACAAATCCAAAAGCTAGCAGAAGACAAGAAATAACCAAGATTAGAGCAGAACTAAAGGAAACAGAGACACAAAAAATCCTTCAAAAAAATCAATGAACCCAGGAACTTTTTTTTTTGAAAAAATTAACAGACCACTAGCTAGACTAATAAAGAAGAAAAAAGAGAAGAATCAAATAGACACAATAAAAAATGATAAAGGAGATATCACCACTGACCCCACAGAAATATAAACTACCATCAGAGAATACTACAAACACCTCTATGCAAATAAACTAGAAAATCTAGAAGAAATGTATAAATTCCAAGACACATACACCCTCCCAAGACTGAACCAGGAAAAAGCTGAATCCCTGAATAGACCAATAATAAGTTCTGAAATTTAGGCAGTAATTAATAGATTACCAACCAGGAAAAGCCTAGGACCTAATGGATGCACAGCCAAATTCTACCAGAGGTACAAAGAGGAGCTAGTGCCATTCCTTATGAAACTATTCCAAACAATTGAAAAGGAAGGACTCCTCCCTAACTCATTTTATGAGGCCAGTATCATTTTGATACCAAAACCTTGGAGGTAAACAACAAAAAAAGAAAACTTCAGGCCAGTATCCTTAATGAATATTGATGCAAAAATCCTCAACAAAATACTGGCAAACCAAATCCAGTAGCACATCAAACAGCTTATCCACCACAATCAAGCTGGCTTCATCCTTGGGATGCAAGGCTGGTTCAACATATGCAAATCAATAAACATAATCCATCATATAAACAGAACCAATGACAACCACATGATCATCTCAATAGATCAGAAAAGCCCTTTGATAAAATTCAACGTCCCTTCATGATAAAAACTCTCAATAAACTATGTATTGATGGAATAGATCTTAAAATAATAAGAACTATTTATGACAAACTCACAGCCAATATCATACTGAATGGGCAAAATCTGGAAGCATTCTGTGTGAAAACCTGCACAAGAAAAGAATGCCCTCTCTCATCACTCCTATCCAACATAGTGTTGGAAATTCTGGCCAGGGCAATCAGGCAAGAGAAAGAAATAAAAGATATTCAAATAGGAAGAGAAGAAGTCAAATTTTCTCTGTTTGCATGACATGATTTTATATTTAGAAAACCCCATCATCTCAGCCCCAAAACTCCTTAAAGTAATAAGCAACTTCAGCAAAGTCTCAAGATACAACATCAATGTGCAAAAGTTACAAGCATTCCTATACACCAACAATAGACAAGCAGAGATCCAAATCATAAATGAACTCCCATTCACAATTGCTACAAAGAGAATAAAATACCTAGGAACACAGCTAACAAGTGACATGAAAGACCTCTTCAAGGAGAATTATAAATCACTGCTCAAGGAAATAAGGATACAAACAAATGAAAAAAAATTCCATCCTCATGGATATGAAGAATCAATATCATGAAAATGGCCATACTGCCCAAAATAATTTAAAGATTCAATGCTATTTCCATCAAATTACCACTGACATTCTTCACATAACCAGAAAAAACTACTCTAAATTTCATGTGAAACCAAAAAAGAGCCCATATAGCCAAGACAATCCTAAGCAAAAAGAACAAAGCTGGAGACATCACACCACCTGACTTCAAACTATATTACAAGTCTACAGTAACCAAAACAGCATGGTACTGGTACCAAAACAGATATATAGACCAATGAAACAGAACAGAGAGCTCAGAAATAACACCACACATCTACAACCATCTGATCTTTGACAAACCTGACAAAAACAAGCAATGGGGAAAGGATTCCCTATTTAATAAATGGTACTGGAAAACTGGCCAGACATATGCAGAAAACTGAAACTGCACCCCTTCCTTACACTAACAAAAATTAACTCAAGATTTTTTATTCAAATAGATTTATTTTTTAATTAATTTATTTATTTTTAATCAAATAGATTAAAGACTTAAAACCCCAAACCATAAAAACCCTAGAAGAAAACCTATGCAATACCATTCAGGACATGGGCATGGGCAAAGACTTCATGATAAAAATGCCAAAAGCAACAAAGCCAAAATTGACAAATGGAATCTAATTAAACCAAAGAGCTTCTGCACAGCAAAAGAAACTATCATCACAGTGAACAGGCAACCTATAGAATAGGAGAAAATTTTTGCAATCTACCCATCTGACAAAGGTCTAGTATTCAGAATCTACAAGGAACTTAAATTTACAAGAAAAAAACAAACCCATCAAAAAATGGGTACAGGATATAAACAGACAGACACCTCTCAGAAGACATTTATGCAGCCAACGACCATATGAAAAAAAGCTCACCATCACAGATCATTAGAGAAATGCAAAGCAAAACCACAATGATATACCATTTCATGCCAGTCACAATGGCAATTATTAAAAAATAAAGAAATAATAGATTCTGGCGAGGCTGTGGAGACATAGAAACACTTTTACACTGTTGGTGGGAATATAAATTAGTTCAACCATGGTGGAAGACAGTGTGGTGATTCCTCAAGGATCTAGAACCAGAAATACCATTTAACCCAGTGATCCCATTACTGGGTATATACCCAAAGGAATATAAATCATTCTGTAAAGACACATGCACACATATGTTTGTTGCAGCACTATTTACAACAGCAAATATATGGAACCAACCCAAATGCCCATCAACAATAGACTGGATAAAAAAATGTGGCACATGTACACCATGGAATACTATGCAGCTATATAAAGGAATGAGAACATGTCCTTTGCAGGGACATGGATGAAGCTGGAAGCCATCATCCTCAGCAAACTAACACAGGAACAGAAAACCAAACACTGCATGTTCTCACACATAAGTGGGAGTTGAACAGTGAGAACACATGGACACAGGGAGGGGAACATCACACATTGGGGCCAGCTGTGGGGTGGAGGTCAAGGGGAGGGAGAGCATTGGGACAAATACCTAATGCAATGCAGGGCTTAAAACCTAGATGATGGGTTGATAGGTGCCGCAAACCACCATGGCACACGTATACCTAAGTAACAAACCTGCATGTTCTGCACATGTAAGCAAGAACTTTAAATTTTAAAAAAGAAAACTAGTCATTTGTAAATTATTTAATAATTATGTATGTCTCCTGTGTGCTAAGTGGTGGAGTGCTAAGGTTGTAGTCCACGACATTCTTCTTCTTGGGATTCGGATGCAAAATTGTCAACAAGACTGATATGCTCCCTATTTTTATTTATTTATTTTTTGAGACAGGGTCTCATTCTGTTGCCCAAGCTGGAGAGCAGTGATGCTATCATGGCTCACTGCAGCCTTGATCTCCTGGGCTTAGACAATCCTCCCATCTCAGCCTCCTGAGTTGCTGGGACCAAAGGCATGCACTACCATACCCAGATAGTTTTCAAAAAATATTTGTAGAATTGAGGTTTCCCTACGTTGCCCAAGCTGGTCTCAAACTCCTGGGCTTAAGAGATCTTCCTGCCTCAGTTTTCCAAAGTGCTGGAAATACAGGCATGAGCCACCATGCCTGGCCTCTCTCTCTTATTTCATGTCCTACAATCCTCTAGCACAGGCCTTGGGAGGTCTCATATCGGACACTAAAAGCACCTTACTTTTCAATGATCATCATTAAGATGGGTATAGTCATCCCAGTAATGCCTTGATAGCTGATATGAAAACCCTTGCCTAGCCTACCTCTGGGTCCCCTGGTGGCAAGTAAAACCCATTGGTCTGGAGCACTCATCGGAACTTTCAGCCTCTAAGGTTGAGGCCCACGAAATTCTTCTTGGGATTCTGATGCAAAATCAACTGTGTAATAATCTAGAGGTTATTTCCTTAACACCCTTGGTTGAAGACATGAATGAAAGCTCAAGCAAACACATGAATGTATGTGAAGCTCTCACACTCAATGGAGTTTTGGTCTTCAGTATTAGGCTAAAGGAGTGGGGTTGGCACAGAGAAATGAGGGTCAGTTAATAAAACAAACAAACAATTCCCATTACTTCCGACACAAGATGAACAGTCAGAAAGCCCCGACATGAACATGTGCATTCAGGGCTTCTAGAATGGGGTGAGAGGCACGATGCTTGTATGTGTTGTGAGTCTGAGGAGGAAGTGGGGTCTTCTTTAAGGGGCTCATAGATGATTTTTTTTTTTTTTTTTTTTTGAGACGGAGTCTTGCTCTGTAGCCCAGGCTGGAGTACAGTGGTGTGATCTCGGTTCACTGCAACCTCTGCCTCCTAAATCCTGGTTCAAGCAATTCTCCTGCCTCAGCCTCCCAAGTAGCTGGGATTACAGGCATAAGCCACCATTCCCAACTAATTTTTGTATTTTTTAGTAGAGACAGGGTTTCATCATGTTGGCCAGTCTGGTCTTGAATTCCTGACCTCGTGATCCACCTGCTTCAGCCTCTCAAAGTGCTAGGATTACAGGCGTGAGCCACCATGCCCGGCCTCACAGATGACTCTTTTGTGACACTCGGATCAGATAGAAATTAGTGGGTTATTTACAAAGCCAGGCCTATGCCAGGGGTGAAACCAGAGCGGTGAGCAGAGAGCTGAGGCGATGAGTCCCAGTGGCCTCCGGAGTGAGTGAGTGGGTGACGGCCCTGCAGAGCCACAGTGGCAAGATTGTCCCTTTTCTCCCTTCCCATGCCATCACCAACCAACAGCTGATTGTATCAGAACTTTGAAATCTGGGACTGCATAGCACAGAGGAAAAAGCAGCACGACCCCAGACAGCCATCAGAGACAAACCATGTCTTTTACTAGCTCCAGGCTCCACCCCTCTTACATTTAATGGGATTAAACCGTGAAGAGACCAGGCTACTTCCCTCCTTTATTTTTAGCAATGTCAGTGAGAGGCCTAGCAGGGACATCCTGTTTTTAATTAAACTTGAAAAGTCCTTTTCTTGTCTCTGAGTAAATGCAGAGCTTTGGGACACCCAGGAGCCCAGCACTGACTCTGCCCGGCCAGGCTTCAGACAGCTCCCCGCTGTGGCCAGAGCCCCTATCAGCTTCCTTGTGGCCTACATTTTTTTTTTCTTTTTCTCTTTGAAGGAAAAATCTCTTGGAATGTTGGAAAGGGAGGACTCGGGTCTGCATTGATCAAGGTTGTGCAATTAACTGAGGGCAGGCAAAATTCCAAGAGTTAACACTCAACCACTTCTCTGAAGGAAACTAGATATTTCATCGCAAAATGTAGGGTGTTCTAACAGGAAACCAGACACCCAAGTCTCTCTGACAGCAGACTACGGACACAGAAGCCAGCAGCACCAATGATTGATTGATTGTTGTCAAGGATAAAAATCTAAGATTGTCCTTAGATTATAGATTTAAAAAAAAAACAGCACTTTGCTTAGAAAAATATTACATATCAGGAAAGGAGAAGGATGAAAATATTTTCTGGAAACACTTTTAAAATAGATGAACATCTATATTCTGGAATAGCATAAATACTTTCTTATTTAGAGCTAGAAGAATAAATTAAATCAGTAATTTTCATACTTTTGTAGAATTCTTCCAAAGTGCTTTAAGCATTTTCACAGGCAGAGAGAGAGAGTGAGAGAAAAACTGGAGCCCCACGCCTTTTCCACCAAGCAGTTCCATGTCAGGTTTCATCGAGGACTGTACTCAGAAAACAAAGCATAACACAACAATTTTTGCTGCTGAAAATGGAGTTTGAAACCACTGACCCACTTTGTGTCTTGGTCCCTTTGTGATAGTTGATTCTTTTTTTCCTTTGAGACAGGGTCTCTGTCGCCCAGGCTGGAGTGCAGTGGCGTGATCACAGCTCACTGCAGCTTTGGACCTCCTAGGCTCAAACAATCCTCCCACCTCAGCCTCCTGAGTAGCTGAGACCACAGGCATGCACCACCACACCAGGTTAATTTTTAATGTTTTGTAGAGACGGAGTCTCACTGTGTTGCCCAGGGTGGTCTGAAACTCCTGGGCTCAATTGATTTTCCTGCCTCAGCCTTCCAAAATGTTGGGATTACAGGCATGAGCCACTGCACCCAGCTCGATACTGTGATTCTTAAACGTAATGAGAAAGTCCAAGATTTGCATACTGCACTCCCTGCACACAGTACTATTCAAAATCACCCAGCACTATGCCCTTTCATAACTTGAAGACTTATAGGAAGTTAGATGGAGCCTTAACACAGTAAGAACTTTATGTTCTGAGGTGTCCAATGGCAGAAGAGCAAGAGGCTTCTCCGCAGAAGCGGGTCCACAGATACTGAAGATACAGAAACGAAGACTGAGCAATCACACATTGACAGTGCTGTAAAGGAGTCTCCCAATATGCTTTTGAAGAAATATCAGCCTTCCAAGATGTGTTCAGATCAGAGAGATCCCATCATCAAAACAGTATTGGGAAACACTGCTTACTTTATCCCTTTCTCCAAATGTCACAATGGACATGAACATATTAAAGATTCTGGGAATTCCTGCAGAAAAGAGACCTGTGGAACTCTATTTAACCCAGGTTTTCTCAAACTGGTTTGACTGGAACCCTTCTGTTACAAAACATCTGTGAACAGTTTACAAAAGTAGTGCCTCAAGAAAGTTCTGTCTGCACCAGGACTGACTCTTGCTCTCACTCCCTTTTCATCTGGGCTGTGTTCTCTGTTCCTCCTTTTTAAAAATAAAAATAAAAAAAAATAAAACAAAAACAAAACACACACACACATACACACACACACACACACACACACACATACATACACACACACAAAACTGATAGCCTAGAATGCTTCTTCATGAGATTTGTCTTCCCAATGGTTCCTAAGTTTCTTCAAGACAGAGATATTGTCTTATTTATCTTTGTATGTTTTGGAGTCTAACATTTACTTTATTCAACAAACATTTGTGGACTTTATGAATAGCAAAAAAACGATACTAAATCCCTTGGCATCAGCATGGCCCTGCCTTGAAGGAACTCGAAGGACAGTTCAGGTCAACACAAAAACACATTAGCATGAGAGCAGAGAGTGCAGCTTCTGGCCAAGATGGAGTCATAGGGATTGAACACACCCTCCCACCTGAAGCGGAAGCAACAACAAACCCCAAAAACAACAGACATAAAACAACAGTTTACAAGACACTGGAAACTGGGCAACAAAGGACAGTGATCCCTGAGAAAATGAAAACAAGAGAGGTAAGTCCTATATTGGCCCCCACCTAATGCCTTGAGAGAGTTTCCAAGCCACAATGCCAGGAGCAGGGACCCATGTGATACCTGGTGGCCTCACTAATGGGCAGATGGCGTCAAGAGTCTGGAGACACCAAAGTGGGTAGTGATCACTGGACAGAGTAACAGAGAGGAGAGAGTGGGCCTATAATGCCAGCACTTTGGGAGGCTGAGGCAGGTGGATCACTGGAGGTCAGGAGTTCGAGACCAGCCTGGCCAACATGGTGAAACCCCAGCTCTACTAAAAATACAAAAATTAGCTGGGCATGGTGGCAGATGCCTATAATTCCAGCTACTTGGGAGGCTGAGGCAGGAGAATCGCCTGAACCACGGCGGTAGAGGTTGCAGTGAGCAAAGATCGTGCCATTGCACTCCAGCCTGGACAACAAAGTGAGTCATCACAAAAAAAAAAAAAAAAGAGGAGAGAGCAGCACAGAGAGAACTCCAGAGAGCTGTGGCAAGTCCGCCTCAAGTATTCAGCACAGTCAGTCTACATATGGGAATAAAGTACCCAGTACTGGGAAACAAGAACCAAGCAAAAGGATTAGAGGGAAGAGTGCCTGGCCCTCCCACAAGGTCAAGAAGCATGCCTGTTTCCATCAGTCAGAGGGAGAACCTCATGATTTGTGGGGCACTGGCTATTCAGAAAGGTCTGGCCTCAGTAGTGGGAATAATCAGTCCTAGGTGAGAGCTATTCTCATGTCAGCTAATGAATCTGAGAAGCAAGACCTGGAAAGTTCAAACTGTTTTCAAGTAATTTAACTGTGTCTTGGAAGAAAGTTTAAGAACATTTATAAAGCTATAAAAATATCCAGCACTCAACATGGTAAAGTCCTGTTGAAGAGATCATAAAGTAATTATATCTTTTAGTGGAGTTGTTCATGATTACAAAACAGCAATCTACTTGAAATTAACAAAAAAATAAGAGGATTATTATCATGGAGATCAACAGCAGAGTGAAACGTGTGGGACTGGGGTGTGGGGGACAGAGGAGACACCTCCACTGAGTGAGAGGGAAGTGTGGTACAAGTGCACTCACGAGAAAAGGCTGTGGGATGTGAGAGGCCATGGTGCCTTCTGGAATCTTCCAGTTGACATTTAGCTGAGGCATGGAGCATTCAAAGGCCACAAATGGCCATTCAAAGGCCACAAATCTGAGATGAGTCTTGAGAGAGACAGGGACCCAGTCACACAGGCTGTTACATGCCTCATTAAGAAATATGGACATCATTTAAAGTGAATGGGGGCTGGATGCAGTGGCTCATGCCTGTAATCCTAGCACTTAGGGAGGCCGAGGCGGGCGGATCACCTGAGGTCAGGAATTCAAGACCAGCGCGGCCAACATGGTAAAACCCCATGTCTACTAAAAACACAAAAATTAGCCAGGCATGGTGGCAGGCACCTGTAATCCAGCTACTCAGGAGGCTGCGGCAGAAGAATAGCTTGACCCCAGGAGGCGGAGGTTGCAGTAAGCCAAGATCACACCAAAAACTCTGTTTCAAAAAAATAAAAAAAAATAGGCTGGGTGCTGTGGCTCACACCTGTAATCCCAGAACTTTGGGAGGCTGAGGTGGGCAGATCACGAGATTAGGAGTTCAAGATCAGCCTGGCCAACATGGTAAAACCCTGTCTCTACTAAAAGTACAAAAATTAGCCGAGTGTGGTGACATGTGCCTGTAGTCCCAGCTACTCAGGAGGTTGAGGCAGGAGAATCACTTGAATCTGGGAGATGGAGGCTGCAGTGAGCCGAGATTGTGTCACTGCACTCCAGCCTGGGCAGCAGAGCGAGATTCTGTCTCAAAAAAAATAAAGTAAAATAAAAAATAAAGTGAATGTAAATGGGAACATACTCAAAGATTTTAAGTAGGAGAGAAACATGGTTAACATGTTCATATTCAGTCTTGAAAGATCACTCTGGCATCAGTGGGGAAAAATGAATTGGGGGAGGGCCTGATGGGAGGCAGGAAGAACTATTAGAAATGTTTTGTGAAGACTGTATTTTCCAAAAATGGCCAGAACAGGATTTCTAATCCCACACAATCTTCCAGAACCTCGCCACTGCCCCCTCCAGGTGGACTCTAGTTCCCCTCCCCTTGAGCCTAGAGGCCTTGGTGAACTGCAGAGCTCTGTGACTGCCTGGAGTAGGGGTAGATGGGAGAAGTGACGCTCAGTGACCTCCACAGTCAGGTCATAAAAGGAGAAACAGTTCTGCCTGGTTCTCTTTCTTGGGACCTGCCCTTTTTAAGCCCTGAGCTGCCATATGAGGAATCTGGCGACCCCAAAGCCACCATGGAGGAGAGAGACTACACAGAGATACAGAGGGAGGTCCCAGGTCCAAGCAGCCTCAGCTGTTCCAGCTCCCAGGCAATTTCGAGCCACCCCAGCTGATGCTGCATGGACCAGAAATGAGATCCCACTGTTCTGCCCGATACCAGAGTCATGGGCTAAATAAATGATTGTTGTTTTAAGTCAGTAACTTTTGTGTAGGTTTCGACATGCAGAATAGCTAACCGGGAAAAACTTATAGTAATATAGTTTGGAAATGTGAAGCCTGAAAAACAGCAACTCCAGAACGACTGTTTAGGAAGGTAAAGGCCTCTTTGGAGGGAGTCATCTGAAGTTGCCTTTGCACAGCACTTTACATAAGATTGGAAAACTTCTAATTGCTCATATCTAAAAGTGACAAGTCTCACCACCGACTTGAAATGAGACAATGGCAGAAGGAATGCACAGGAATGATAAGGTTAAAAAATACCAAGGAGGCAAATTTAATAGGTCTGGTTACTGTCTAAATATGGAGATGGTGGTGGAGTGCCAAAGATGTCTTTGACTTGATTAGAGGATGGATAGTAAGACTATTTTCAAAAGGGAATGGTGGGGAGGTTTGGGCAAAGATGAAGTTGTTTTTGGAATATTGACTTTGTACTAGTGCAACATCTTAATAGAGAGATCCATTAAGAGTTCGACACAGTGGAGATGAAGATGAGGAAGGAAGTTGCTTCTTCATCCATAAAATGGGACTAATATGATTGTCGTGAAGATTAAATGAGGTACTGCTCGTATACTAGGTTGAATAGTATCCTGCAAAAATTCACGTCTACCTGAAACCTATGAACGTGACCTTGTCTGGAAATCCGGTCTTCGCAGATGCAATCAAGTTAACATGAGATCATAATGGATTTGTGTGCTCCCTATCCAATGACTGGTGTCTTTATAAGAAGAGAGAAAGTTGGGCATAGGGATAACACAGGGATAACACCCTATGATGATGATGGAGGCAGAGAATACAGCGAGGCAGCTGCAAGCCAGGGAACGTCAAGGATTGCCAATAAGCACGAGAAGCTAGGAGGCACTCATTCGTGTCTGCCAGATGCCATACTTGATTTGACTTACACTCTTAAGCCATAGTGTGATTTGCAAGAATAAGATTAATCCCCTGATAAGAAAGGGACAAACCCAACGAATTTGATAAGCAAGCACTAAAGTCAGTTCCAGGAGGAAGTCACTAGCCTAAGCAATTGCATTAGAGTTTTTTCCAAGAAAGAAATCTAAGTTGGATTCTAGAGCCACATCTGTGGTCCACATTCATAATTGAGAATTACACAGGGTTTCAAGGTGAATTCCCAGGGGGTAATGTAAGATGAACTAGAAACTCTTTCCCTCGCCCCTCCTTTTCCCCCACCAGAATCAGAAGAGCACAATGTTTCAGGTCTCCAAAGACCACATTAAAAGTGACTGAGTGTCCATTTGGAATGGTCTTTGAGGGAAAAACTGCAAATGGTACTCAGAATGTGCTTCTAAAAAAAACATAAGGAGGTCTCTCTGGCCCTTATTTTGATCCTCTGTGGCAGAACTACTAACAGGCTGGTTGTGTGAATTGGTCATGGTGGGAACTCTGGAAATGAGTGGGGATTATTCTGTGTGTTCACTTGGTGCCCATGGAGGATAAGCTGCTTTTGCATGGCTACCACCATCCCCTTAACTCCCCACTCTTCATCTGGCTGCTAGATAGATATGTATGCCTCATTTATCACAGGGGTGAATCAGAAAAACTTTTTTCCCATTCTGCTAAAAGTAACAAAACCAAATTCTCCTGTTGTGGGTTGCCAGTATATTTCCAAATGCCTTCCTTGAGGTTTCACTCACTTAAAAGGTATGAAATGTAGATGGGGGTGTTCTTAAGTTCACCTTGTCTTCATCAAAAATGTCAATTAACCCTGAATCACACTAGGAGGGAAAGTCTGGCTTTAAAACAACAGGTATGTAGCCGGGCATGATAGCAGGCACCTGTAATCTCAGCTACTTGGGAAGCTGAGGCAGTAGAATCTCTTGAAACCAAGAGATAGACGTTGAGGTGAGCTGAGATCATGCCACTGCACTCCAGCCTGGGTGACAGAGCGAAACTCCATCTCAAAAAATAATAATAATAAATAAATAATAAAACAACAGATATGTGGACTCCAAGTATTTCTGAAACAAACATTAACATCTAAGTAGTGAAAATGCTAATTACACTTTATTCTAATCTCGTCTTTAAAGTCAGAACCCTAAGGACTGCTATGAGTAACATGATGTCAACCTTTGGATTCTTTTAGAAAGGTTCTAACTTGAACTTAAGAACAAACCCAGACAGACTGTCCCCCAAACCATCCCGATGCATGATGTGTAATTGTGGGCTCAGATCAACAAGGTCTGGGGAGGTCCTGGGGCCAACTGCATGCTTTCCTGGAAACATGATTATTTTGTTAGTCTGAGTCCTGTGAACATCATAGCTCAGAAGTTTTAGCTTGTTCCCAGATGGACTGATCTCTGCTGATAAAGACAGCAGGTAAAGAAGCTAGGAGTCCTAAAGTCAAGAATAGCTCTTCTGTGATTTCCACCAATTGGAGATTCAGTGGGGCGCCTCCCTTTTCTTTTGTGAACATGCATTTTATAACTAAATTTAACTGAAAACTTAGTGGAAGATTCTATCCATACTTTCTCCATTAAATTGGAAATGAACTCCATTTATTTAGTAGGAAGACATCCTGTCCCAGCTCTGGAAATTGTGGCAGTAATAATGGTAGCCAACAATTATTGAGGGATAGCCCATGCAGGCACTATTGTAGACAGCTTACTTGTAATGATGAACACAATCATCCATGATTTAGGTGTTTCCATTAGTTCCAATCCAGAAATCAGGAAATGGATGCCAGAATGTTCAGTAACTTGTTCAAGGGCACATAGCTACTAAGGGAGTAGAATCATGACTGGAAGCCAGGCACTCCACCCTGGGGTCTATACCCTTAATACATGGATCCCCACCCCTCAAGATCCCAGAGCACATATAAGCATTCTTGGCAGAATCAGTGACACTGCTGCCTTTGTAAAAAGAGAAGTTGAGCTTGTCACTCAATTATAGAAAATTGTGACTCAAGGAGATGGGAAAGAAGGGAAAGGGAAATTTTAAAAAGGCAAGGCAATATCAACCTGCTTTGTCCAAGACAGCTACTCTTGTTATAAGTGGAGGGTGTCCAGCTTCTTGGCATCTTGAGCAAAGAGTTGGACACAACACAAAAAGCAAAGAAGAAATGAAGGGATTTATTGAAAATGAAAGTACACTCCACAGTGTGGGAGCCGGCCTGAGCATAGGGGCTCAAAGGCCCCGTTACAGAATTTTTGGGAGTTTAAATAACCACTAGAAGATTCCATTGGTTACTCTGGGTACACCCTATGTAAATGGAGGGGATGAAGTAAAGTTACAAAGTCATTTATGGCGAGGAGAGGCTATTTCCTGTTATGGCTGAAGTGTGAATTGGCCTCATGTTTCCTGGCTCCAGTCCCTATTTTCCTGCCTCACCCTCACATGACTAGTCTTCCTTTGGTTCCATCTTCGTCTTTGCTTTGGGTACAGATGATCAAATGTTGTCTAAGCCTATCATTTTCATTGAGTCATAAGAATAAAGCAACACAGCATATATACATATAGTCAGTGAGAATCCTATAGTTAAAACTTGACCTTTCAAGGGTCTTAGTTACTTTTTGAGAACAGAAGGGAGGCAAATGAAATTCTATCTTTTCCCACATTATCTCCCTAAAAGTGCTGTGGTCCCATTCATGGATCCATAAGGTCAACATTCCCTCCACCCTTCAAGATGCCAGGACACATCTAAGCATTTATGACAGAATCAGTGATGCCACTTGCTTGGTTGACCCCTACCTCAGACACAGCCTGTGTGGGTGAGCATTCAGACCTGTCTCCAGCAGGGCTGAGGTACAGGAGCTGTGTCAGGCAGGGAGAATTCTTCCGCTTGAGTGGTGGGCTGACCTTGGCCACCAATGGGAGGAGGGAATCTGCGGTAACATGAGGGAAGGTCAGTGTTCTGATCTGGCCTAAGACTCCTGAGAGATGATTTTTGATGTGATAATAAAATATTGAGCCTAAATCATGCTCCTAAATTTGTCACTTAAAAATAAACACATGAGGTTCCCAGACAAGAAGGCCCAATAGACACAGCTGTGGTCTGCAGCTCCCAGCAAGCCTAACACAGAAGGTGGGTGATTTCTGCATCTCCAACTGAGGTACCTGGTTCATCTCACCAGGACTGGTTAGACAGTGGGTGCAGCCCACAGAAGGCAAGCAGAAGCAGGGTGGGGTGTCGCCTCACCCAGAAAGCACAAGGGGTCAGGGAACTCCTTCCCCTAGCCAAGGGAAGCCATGAGGGACTGTGCTGTGAGGGACGGTGCTATCCAGGCCAGATAAAATTCTTTACAGACAAGCAATGCTGAGGGATTTTGTCACCACCAGGCCTGCCTTACAAGAGCTCCTCAAGGAAGCACTAAATATGGAAAGGAAAAACTGGTACCAACCACTGCAAAAACGAACCAAAATGTAAAGACCATTGACACTATGAAGAAACTGCATCAACTAATGGGCCAAATAACCAGCTAGCATCATAATGACAGGATCAAATTCACACATAACAATATTAACCTTAAATGTAGACAGGCTAAATCTTTGCTGTTCTGCAGCCTCCACTGGTGAGACCCAGGCAAACAGGATCTGAAGTGGGCCTCCAGTTGATTGATAATGTTGTTGTCTTCTCTGTTTGCTGGTTTTCTGTCTAGTTATTCTATCAGTTATTGAGAGGCAGGTTGAGGTTTTTAACTCTATGGATTTGTCTATTTGTTTTCACAGTTCTATCAGTTTTGTTTCACATATTTTGTAACTCACTTTATTTGGGTATATATTTAGGATTTGCATGCAAAATATGTATGTTTGCTACGTCTTTTTGGTAGATTGGCCCTTTTATCATTATATAATGTCCCTCTCTGTCCACAGTAATTTTCTTTTCTCTGAAGTCTTCTTTAACATTGATATAACTATTCCTGCTCATGCTTAGGAAGAATCAATATCGTGAAAATGGCCATACTACCTAAAGTAATTTTTAGATTCAATGCTATCCCCATCAAGCTACCACTGGCTTTCTTCACAGGATTGGAAAAAAATGCCTGAAACTTCATATGGGACCAAAAAAGAGCCCACATAGCCAAGGCAATCCTAAGCCAAAAAAAAAAAAACAAAGCTGGAAACATCACACTACCTGACTTTAAACTATACTACAAGGCTACAGTAATCAAAACAGGCAAGCATTGGACCCAGCAATCCCATTACTGGGTAGATACTCAAAGGAATATAAATCATTCTGTTATAAAGACATATGCACACATATGTTTATTGCAGCACTGTTCACAATAGCAAAGACTTGGAACCAACCCAAATGCCCATCAATCTTAGACTGGATAAAGAAAATGTGCCACATATACACCATGAAATACTATGCAGCCATAAAAAAGAATGAGTTCATGTCCTTTGAGGGACATGGATGAAGCTGGAGACCATCATTCTCAGCAAACTAACACAGGAACACAAAACCAAACACCGTATGTTCTCACTCATAAGTAGGAGTTGAACAATGAGAATATATGGGCACAGGGATGGGAACATCACACACCAGGTCCTGTCAGGGGGTGGGGGATAAGGGGAGGGATAGCATTAGGACAAATACCTAATGTAAATGACCAGTTGATAGGTGCAGCAAACCACCATGGCATGTGTACACCTATGTAACAAACCTGCATGTTCTGCATATGTATCCCAGAACTTATAGTATAATTTTTAAAAAGAGTATAAAAAAAAAAAAACAAACACAGGAATGTAAAAATGTTCATCTGAGGTCCTAAAAATAAATCTGCATATGGTTTTACTCAATCACCCAGATGTTGACATAGCACAAAAATATTTTCTTAAAAAGGAACACAACTGTATTTTGGCATATGTGGTAGACTGAATTATGGCTCCCAAAGATGTCTACATCCTAATCCTGAAACCTGTGAATACGTTAACTTGCAGAGGAAGACAAACTTTGCAGATGTGATTACATTAAGGATATTGAGATGGAAGGAAAAATTCTCCTGAACTATTCACATGGTCCCAGTGTAATCACAGGATCTTTTTAAGTGGAAGAGAAAAGCAGAGTAACATACACAGAGGATGGCAGCCTGAGAAGGACTCGATCTGCTGTTGCTGCCTTTGAAGATGGATGAAGAGTGCTGTCGGCCAAGGAACTCAGGAAGCTTCTAGAATCGGGGAAAGGCAGGGGAAAGAATTCTTCCCAACAGCCTCCAGAAGGAACATACCCCTGAGGATACCTTAATTTTAGCCCAATGAAACTGATTTCAGACTTCTGACCTCAAGAAGTATATGATAATAAATTGTATTTTTAAGCGGCTGGCTTTCTGAAACACTGTTATAGCTGCCAGAGGGAAACTAATCCAGTATGATCCAGAGCTACACAATCCACAGTAGTCCCATAAATCTTAAAGTTTTTCTATTAATGTTAGGAAATACAAAAAAATTTCAGCTTGTCCCTACAAACAATATTCTGTGGATACCAAAGCTAAACCAGAGGAAGCAATGTCAGGAAAGAACAACTAGAAAATTTATGAATTGGAGTCCTACATCCCATTCATTGTCAAGCTTAATTAACTAAACTCGTTTTCACCCCAGTCTTCACCCTGACCAGTTACTGGTGTTTGTAGGTGAACATTCATAAATTGCTTGAATTTCTGAGTCATGGAGGGACAGGGATTCGGCTAAGAACTTATATATCAAGACTTGTTATCAAGCTACAGATGTTACTCATATTAACAAATAGAACCTTAATTTGTTTACAGCTCTCCTGGTCCACAGCTTGCCCCCAACTCATCACTTTCTAACAGATATTTAGAAAGGTACAAAACAGAAACTTAACAGTGTCTCCTCTGAAGCAAATGGGCATTCTCCTAAGTGCTGCAGACCAGCCAGAACAAAGAAAAAGATGGCCCCCACAAAGGAACAAAGCTTCCTGCGGCAGTGAAGGCCTGGGGAGTGTGGGTTTTCAACAAGTGAGGGAAAAAAGAAAAAAACAGAATGGGAAGCTCTGTAAGATCTACCGTAAATTCTAATTTATCCAGAATAATTGAAAGCCGGGAGATTAGCATAAGAATGTGGCAGAATACATGAATTGTCAGTTTGCAAAGTAGCAAATAGAATAACATAGCCCTTAATATGAAAATGGTTCTAAGTTTAATTTAATCTCTTTGATGATTTGGAAGTCACCTCAGGGTACTACAATATTTCCTTTCTGTGGTCATGAATATTAATCATCAGGGCTCAGTGCTGTGGAAAACAGTTTAAGAAATTCGAGCTCTCCTTTGCAGGCTTCTGAAGAGCCATGAGTATCTGAGCCTTTTGTAAGGAGTGGGCGTCCTTATAGTTACGGCCTGGAAACACTGTGGGCCTGTGAATGGACTGAGGTGCTTTACAGTGAAGCAAATGCCTCTGCGAGGCTGAGGCACCTTCCTTTATTTATTTATTTATTTTTTACTTTTTCCAAACAACATTGCCCCAAAGCACCTTCCTTTCAATGACCACTTTTTACATTCCTTAGCAAATGTGGTGGAGTGAAGTTAACAGGGCTGGGTAGGGGCCAATTCCTGCCTTCTGCGTGTTCTCTACAGTTCTCCCTGTCTCTCTCACAAACTGGATTCCACAGAAAAGGGACAGGGTCCATTTTCCACCCTAAACTATTTGTTCAGGGCTGAGTTCTTAGGGGAGTCTTGATTTCATCATCCCACAAGGACTAAAGGTTCCTCCCTGCCTTAGTGTCTGCATCTTCATCAGTACTGATCATAAAACCACTGACCAACAGCAGCCAGGACCACTGGGCAAAAGTATTAAGCAGGAGCTAATATGGTGCTGTAAACCAAACAATAAAATTCTAACACTCCCCCAAACATCTGAATGAACCGCTCCTCTCAGCCACGGGCATTCTAAAGTTAACCTGAAAAACATGCTCAGGCCATGATGAAAGAGGAGTCGGTTATGCCTCATTCTACCCTCCTATATCTTCCTCCCTCTTGGGATTCAGGAAAAGCCCACCAGCATTAACAGCAACACTTACATCTGATATGAAACATTTACAAGCTATTCTCTCTGAAGCCTGCTACTTAGTACCTTCATCTGTATGATAAAACTTTGGTCTCCACAACCTCTAATCATAATCCAGACATACCTTTTTATTGATCATAACTCTCACAACCAATTGCCAATCAGAAAATTTAAAAATGTACCTATGACCTGGAAGTCCCACTACCCCCAGCCTTCAAGTTGTCCCACCCTTCCAGATGGAACCAATGTACATCCTTCATGTATTTGATTGATGTTTCATGTCTCCCTAAAATGTGTAAAACTAGACTGTGCTCCAACTACCTTGGGCATACCTTGGGCATATGTTCTGAGGATCGCCTGAGGACTGTGTCACAGGCCACTGATCATTCATATTTGGCGCAGAATAAATCTCCAAATGTTTTGCAGTGTTTGACTTTTCATCTACAGCACCTAATGAGATTTTTTTTCTTAGATTCCTCTGCACTGTGCTATACTGTACACCTTCCAATTCTTACTTGAGATACATGCTCTTCTCTTTCTAAAGGGCTCAGGCTACATACCTGCACGATCTCCAGCATCTCTGCCTTGCTGATGTAGCCATTTCCATCCAGGTCATACATGCTGAAGGCCCATTTCAGCTTCTGCTCCAGCTTCCCCCTCGAAGTCACACTCAGGGCGATGATGAATTCTCTAAAGTCTATTGTCCCATCTCCATTTGCATCGAACGTGCGGAAGACATGCTCTGCAAATTTGGAAGCATCCCCATAAGGGAAAAAGTTCCCATATATTTTCTTAAACTCTTCCATTGACAAATGTCCACTGGGGCAGTCTCTCAAGAAGCCTTTATACCATTCCTGGATCTCATGCTCTGTAAAGTCTGTGCTTTCCAGCAAGTCTTGCATGACCTCCGGGCGCAGCTTGCTGTTCTGTTTCCCCATCCTGGCAGCAAGAATTCAGCTAGAGATAGAAAAAAAATACATATATATAATTTGTATAGCTGCTTTTTAAGGCTGCATTTTGTAATTTGTGATTGTTCCTTTGGGAAAAAGAAAAAACAAACTCTATACTAGTCCAATAACACTGTCTAGATTTTGCAACATACTGGCTAGCCAAAGCAAACAATACATAGGCCAGTAGAAGATGTACAACAGAATTATCATTGACCAGAAAACAAATGTCTTTTATACAGAGCCATCCTGAAAGCAAAAGATACCTCAGAGAGAGGGCGAAGTAGAGGGAAGTGAGGGGAGAGAGAGAGGGACAGGAGAAGGGAGGGAGGGAGGATTAATTGCTTACTTAATTTTGACATCAATTTATCAGAGGTTGAGCTTAAATTTAAGAAGGCTGGGGGTTCTGATAGTGAATCCAAGTATTAACAGGGAAAATTAAAGGAAAGGAGGAAGAGAGAGACCAAGAGAAAGAATTTAGCAGGTTTTATTGCTAGAATATTTCCAAGTCAGATGCTGCTTGGATACCTTCTGAGTATTATAAGCACAGACATGAAGATGGAAAATGGAAGCAACCCTATTTAATAGCACTGGACTCCGCAATGCTAGTTCAGTGATTTAAATGCATGGAATAAATCACTGACAATGTTGAGTTTTGATAGTAAAGGTGATGCTTCATAAAGTTATGGCTTATGATTTTGGCTTATAAAATAGGACAAATATTTCTCTTTAAACTACAAATAACTTTGCGATTCCTTATCATAGTAGTAGCACATATCTACAGTAAAACAGTAAAACAGAACAGTGATACATAAAGAAAAAACCAGCATCATTTCAAATACTAACCCTTAGAGATATCAACTGCTAGCATGTTGATATGTGTTCTTCCAGATTTTTGAATGTGTACTTAAATATGCTGTTAATATATGTTTCCATACATTTACATTAAAAAAAAGAATGCGCATCTTTTGTTATCTATTTTTAAACTTAATATAGTGTGGAAGATAAAGGCAACTTTTACTAGGTGGGGAAATATCTGTAATTATTTTCAGCCTTGGGGAGAAATGCTACTTTGATATTTAAAGCTACTCCCTTAAAGAATGACTTATTTTCCTGAGTATAGGAAGCACCATTTCTTCAAAACCAAACTTATTTTCCCAATGTATAAAATGTGCTTCTCACTTACAGTGCTTTTGCACTAGGGACAAATTGCCTCAACATATTGGCTCTCAATTACCAATGTGTCTGGTGCTGTGGTCGCAGAATAAGACGTGGTCCCTTCTCCCTAAGGGCACCTAGGTGTGTGTGCAGGGGACGGTGGTGACAGTGAAGGGACAATATGACAGACATGCCACAGAATGGACAGTGGATTCAGTGAGAGTGCCTAGGAAAGGGGGCATGGGTGCTAACAGGGAAGCTTTCCTGAAGGAGGTGACATGATATTGGTTCGTAATTCCCAAGGTATATGATTTAAGTGTGGTCAAGATAAACCCCTTCTCAAAAAAAGTTCTACACTTGTATTTTGCATTTTCCCTCTATTGGAAAAAAAAAAACCTGAAAGCAAGGCTTAGAAAAATTACGGAATACCTGAAAGACAGCCTATCCCCATTTTAATCATGATTGCCAATCTTCTTTGCGATTTCACGCGCTGTGGGGTTTGTTTCTCTGTCTCCCTCCTGCTACGTGGCCAGCCCCTTAAGGCAGAGTCTCCACTGGGGTTGCTTTGTCTTGCTAGGGCCCACCACAAATGGCATTTGGTGAACAAATGAATGAATGAAGGCATTACTGAGTAAAATGACTGGCAGGTAACTATAACATGGAAACATGGAACAATCTTGAAAAAGAGGCTCTTGCCAGAAGCACAAGGTTGCTTTTCAGAATGTTATTTTCCACACTGAAAACTATCTGGTGGTGAAGATTTAAGCATAGGATCTCTTATATTGAATTAGTGAGGCCTAAAAATAAACTTCTACAAAGCGGTGTTTATATCTTATAATTCTGAAACTGCTTCCGTCATATTCATGGTTCAGATGATGACCAGCAAGCCTTATTCATTGCCAAGTTTATTGATTTTGTTTTCTGACTTCTACACTGGAGGCATAGCCTGCCCTGATCATATGTAGGCATTCAGTGGGATGGGAGTATGGGGCACTCCACCTATGAGTATGGGCAACTGCTGTAGGAAAGAACTTACTTTTAGAGTTCCCCCCGCCTTTTTTTTTTTTTTTTTTTTTTTTTGAGGCTGTCACCTAGGCTGGAATGTGGTGGTGCAGTCATGGCCCACTGCAGCCTCAAACTCCTGAGCTCATGCAATCCTCCTGCCTCAGCTTCCCAAATAGCTGGCATACAGGTATGCACCACCAGGTCTGGCTAAATTTTTTATTTTTTGTAGAGATAGGGGTCTTGCTTTGTTGCCCAGGCTGGTCTCAGATTCCTGGCCTCATGCCATCCTCCAAAGTGCTGGGATTGCAGGCATGAGCCAGCAGGCTCGGGCCAGAGTTCCCTCTTTAGGCAAAACCAAGCAAACAGCATTTTATGCAAAAGCAAAATTAAACTACAACTCAAATGGAGAACAAATGGAATTTATAAATTGAACAGTCTAATATCTTTCACTTCCCTCTCTGTCCTTTTTTCCCCTGAAGATTAAAAAAACAAAGTTACAGAGGCTGGTTTGTATTAGAATTGTAAAGCTGTCATTTAGTTGCTAAGCTGGCAATTTGCCTGAGGCCAGAATTGAGAAACATGCAGTTATACATAACACTCAGCTTTATAGAGCTCTGAAACATTTTATGAAATTTGCAAGTAATTTCAAGTTTTCCTTTTGGGGAGTTCTTTAGAATATATCTCTTTGGTGTGGTTTTCAATGAAATCACCATTATTACAGTTCGGTTATGTGCAAATTGCTGCTTGCCTGGCCTTGGGGAAAAATACCATTTTGACATTTAAATCTAGTCTCTTAAAGAATGATTTATGTCTCTGATGTATAAAGCATTATTTCTTCAAAACCAAACTTAAGTGCCTTTCCCGATGTTTAAAAAGTGCTTCTCATTTATTAGCTGCTTTTGCACTAAAACCAAATTGCCTCAACATTTTGGCTAAGTCTCCCACTGAGACTGATCTGTGTGTAGCTATTTTTCAGTAAACAGTAATTAAACCACATTTACAAATTCATCAGCACAGAAAGGCCATAACACAAACAAGGCAGAAAAGCGTGGAATAAGTTATGGGGAAAACGAGTGTTCACAATTAAGCCCCAGAATTCATTTTAGTAGATAACTACAAACACTGCACTAAGAATGAGGACTAAACTTGAGAACACCATCTGGACTTGGTTAGACGGGACAACAAAAATCTCAAGGGACATTTGATAGAGTTTCATTCTTTAGGTGGGGAGGAGGAAGACAGAGGAAAGCCTGGCAATACCTTTTTCTTTGGGAAGACAGAAGTTTCTGCCTGTTTGAGTTGAAGGGATAGGGCAGGATAACATTAGGGAAATGCTACATTAATTAGCAGTCTGGGATCAAAAGTTGCATCTTGGGTCAAATTGTTTTCATAACTCCAATCAGTCATTAAAACATTTATTTTGTGCTAGTTGAACATAGGTATGATGGACCATCTTTTAATAACTTTTTTCTCTATTAAGTTAATTGCAGTATTATTGTTATATGTAAATTTTTGGTGCTGCAAAATGAGTAGCATTCAAATATAAATTTCCTCAGCAAGGCAATTTACTTCTATACAAGGGTGTGTCTCACAGACGGAGCGATGGTGAGCACACATCTGGACAAGGAAGGGGAAGGGGTTCTTGTTCCTGACACAGGTAGCCCCTACTGCTGTGTTGTTTCCCCTATTGGTTAGGGTTAGACCACACAGTCTAAGCTAATTCCAACTGGCTATTTTAAAGAGAGCAGGGGTATGAGCTGGAGTGGCGGGGTGGGTAGCTTGGTGGGAAGGATGGTTACGGAACAGGTCAGAGCAGGTGACCAGGGGAACAGATGTGAACTACTGATTAGAACTGGCGGGAAAGTTGTTTACCAAAACTGGAGGCAAGAGAATGCAGAGTACCAGGAAGTTAAACTTTAAAATGGAGAATTAAAGAATAAGAGAGCTGAACATACTGACATACTGATTCTTTGAAGAGAAACTTGAAGTTCACTACATCTAATATTATTTCACCATCACCATTTACATTTATTTTTCAGGGATCAAAGACTTAGTGCTTTAAGTAGCAAATTACCTAAATTATGAACACATATTTTCAAAAAACAAAATCGAGTTCATAATTACCAAGAGCATATATACAGTGCAGAGGATTAAAAGACTGAATTAGCATACAGTTCTCTTTTCTAAAGTTCCTATGAAGAACTTACAGTCTTCTATACTGTTAATCTATTCCATACATTTAAAATAACATTTGTTTTTATGTAAATAGTCAAAAATGTAAAGGCTTACATTTTTGTAAGACTAACCAATAAAAAAGGACTCCAATTTTAAACCAATCCCTGAAATCAAAGCATTTAAATATTTTAATATTAGTTCAATATTTCTACATCGCACAATAAGCTTTTCACAAACAGTAACTTAAAGTTTTATCTTTATTTTTTAATAATGGGAATGGCCTACAATTCAGATAAACTCACAAATTCATACTATCTTATTAACAGCAGTAATATTCATATAAACAATGTTAATTCAGTTATCCTAGGGGCCTTATCATATCATTAACCTATTCACAAAGCAAAAACATTTCTATGAAAGTGAATATATCTTTTCATGTCTGTTTGTTGAAGTATGCTACAATAGAAATAGAGGTAGAATCCTATTTTTGTTAAGTACTACTCTATATGCCAATTCTACACAATTAAGGTATTTTTGCAATCTAAAATAGTGATGCTAATTCTGCTTCAGTAAACTAGATTTACTAGTTTAAGAATCCTTTGGGAGGCTGAGGCAGACAGATCATGAGGTCAGGAGTTCAAAACCAGCCTGACAAATATGGTGAAACTCCATCTTCACTAAAACTACAAAAACTAGCTGGGCATAGTGGCATGTACCTGTAGTCCCCCAGGTACTCGCGAGGCTGAGGCAGGAGAATCCCTTGAACCCAGGAGGCGGAGGTTGCAGTGAGCCAAGATCATGCCACTGCACTCCAGCCTGGGCAACAGAGTGAGACTCCATCTCACAAAAAAAAAAAGAATCCTAAGAAATTACATATATATGACTTTCAGACATCCATGTTAAACTATGAACTAATCAGAACTGTTGTTCTCTGCTCACACTTACCATTCTTGAATGACCATAAAGAGATAATGCAAAAATTTTTTCTAATCTAAGTTTTCCTTTATAAGTGACTATACGATATCTTACCATTTCTAAGAGGAAAAAATGAGACCTACTTGGCAGTCTGCATGGGCTGGTGGAAACTATAATCAAAGTGTAAAGACAGATCTTCAAATGCCTCATAAATGTTTGTAGATAACTCAGAATATAATCTGTTGGGAACTATAGCATGTTGGTTTCTTGGATGTCCCACTGGATAAACATTGGGAAAACACTGGAATAAAAATGCTTGGCTTCAAAGCCTGGCTCTGTTGTTTACTAGCTTGTGGGTAATTCACTTAACTTTTTGGTGCTCCTCAGTTTTCTCATCCGTAAAATGAGTTTAATGATACGAGTTCATCTCTTACTGATTTGATGAGAATTAAATGAGAGTCAAACACTGGCATTGAGTCCAGGCCAGATGCTGCTGTAAATGAAAACGATGCCTTATCCTAGATGATCCTTCATGCAATATCCTATGAAACTTTCACAACCTGTGCAATAGGCAGGCAGGCTTTCTCCATTTCATAAGCAAAGAAATGAAAACTTGGAGAGGCAAGGTGACTTATCCCAAGTCACACTGCTTGTGAATGAGAGAGCCCAGCTGTGCATGTGGGCTGCTGATGGACTGCCCAGTGGTTTTAGCCCTATGCTCTGCTAGCTCCATAAGACAAAGCATTTATAGAGATTAAGACAATAGTCCATAAAAAGTCAGAGAGAAGTAGTGAAAAACAAGGAGACAACCTCCTATTGGAACTCACTCATTCCATACACAGGCACTAAGTGTGTCTACCGGGGTGACCACTCAGTCACTGAGGAATTCAGCAGGGAGCAAACAGGCAAAGCCCCTGTTTTCATGGTGATATGGACAGGAGGCAGGGAAATACTGAGCAGAAGAGGGTGGTTCCCAGGCAAAGGTCCTGCCCTCAAGCCTGGAAACCATGGCCCTAAATAAGAACAATTATTCCTGTTTTCCCACCCAAGTGTTATATTTTTGGCCTGCACTGCCCGCCTATCCTGTGCCTATATAAACCCCAGACCTCAGCTGGCAGAGAGACAAGCAGCTGAACATTGAGGGAGAAGAAGTAACTGAGCATCAGAGACTATGGATAGACATGGCTTAACTTCAGACAGCATAACTTCAGAGAGAAGCCGAGCCACAGATGTCTGGAGCCCAGGGAAAGATCGCCTTCTTCCTGCACCATCACTTTTCCAGCTCCCCTTCTGCTGAGACCCACTTCTACTGTTTAATAAAATCCTCCACATTCATCACCTTTCAAACTGTTTATGTGACCTGATTCTTCTTGGATGCCAAGCAAGAACCCAGGTACCAAGAGGGCAGGGTGTAAAAGGCTGTCACCCTGACTCTCCACTGAGCTAGTTAACACTTAGCCATCCAAGGACAGAAAGAGCATTAATTGTAACACACCACTAGACACTGCTGTGGGGCCGGAGTCCAAAAGTGCTCACCTTGCCCCACACCTGCTTGCATGCATGCTCCCCCTCTTACAAGGGGTTTGAGCATGGCATCCAAGTAAGCAAGCCACATCCCTGTTGCAAGTCCCACAAAGGAGTCAAGGGAGCTCTCCCATCTCAATGGCACTTATAGTCTAGTAGTCTAGTGGCAATAGATATACAATAAATAAAATAAGTAAGTGAAATGGTAGATGAAGATGTGCCACGGGGAAGAGTGGAGAAGAGAGGGGAATGCCAGCAGCAGGTGAACAGGTGTTGAAATTTTGAATAAGAAGCCAGGAAAGGCCCCACTGAGAAAGCAACATTGGAAAAAGAGCAAAGGAAGTGAGGTCGGTCGCCATGGAGATAACTGTAAGAAGACTCTTTCAGGAGCAAGAACAGTGAATGAGAGGGGTCTACGCTGGAGGCGTTCCTAGCACTATCCAGGATGTGGCTGGGGTGGAGGGCATGAGATGACATCAGCACCATCATGAGGGGCCTGGTCATGTGGGGCTTGGAGGTGACTGTAGGGACTTTCAGCTTTCACTCTGACTGAGTGAAAGGGTTTTTAGCAGAGATGTGATAGGGCTGATTTATATTCTAACAGGACCACTCTGGCTGCTTTGCTGAAAGTAAGCTAAAGAGGAAAAGGGCAGAGCCTGGAAGACCAGTTAGGAAGTTCACGCAATGATTCAGGCAAGAGTGATGGTGGCTAGAACCAGGTTGGTAGCAGCAGAAAAGGGGCATGTGGTTAGATTCTGGGTACAGCTTAAAGGTAGACTCAACAGGTTTGGTTGATGGTTCAGATGTAGGACGTGAAAAAAGAAAACAGTGTAGCACAGCTCCAAGGTTTGGGCCTAAGCAACAATGAGGATAAAATTGACATTTATAGAAGTGAGGAGAATACAAGAGAAGCAGGGCTTTTAGATAAGGCATGAATATCAGTATTTAATTGTGTACATGTTAACCCTGAGATGCCTATTCCACATCAGTTGGAAATGTCAAGTAGGCAGGTGAATATATAAATCTATACGTAGAGGAAGAGGCTCAGTGAGGTGATATAAATTTGGTAGTTATCAGTATATTGACAGTTTACAGCCAAGGACTGAATGAGTGCACCAGGGACATGAATGTGGATAGAAAAGCACCAAGGAAGTGAATGTGTATACTGCTTATACCCAAAGACTAGATGACAGCACTAAGGAAGTCAATGTAGACCAAGGACTGAGCCTTTGATCACCGTGACATTTAGACTCTGGGAGATGAGAAGGAGCCAGTAAAGGAGAATAAGAAGGAATGGCCCATGAAGTAGGTAGGCAAACACAAAGAGGCTAAAACCATGCCCTCTTCGACGTTGTGTCCTTCATGCCCAGCTCCAGGCTGCACATTGAAAGGTCTCAGTACAACCAAACGAATAGGAATTGGAGCTCTTGGTGTTTTCTCTGAATCTTGTGCTCTCCCCCAACCCAACCTGCCCCATCTCAGTAAAGAACACTATCTTCTACTCAACTGCTCTCTCTAGAGCCCTGGGATCATCCTTGATTTCTTTCATTTTTGTTCCATCAGCAAGCTGTTGAATCTGTGTCGAAAACTTGTCTTGAATCCATTCACTTCTCCCCGTCTCCATTGTCACCACCTGAATACAAACTATTATCTCCTACCTGATGTTCTACAACAACTCTCCACAGTGGAATCTCAGTTTCACTCCTCTTCCCTCTTCCTACCCCCTTGCCCTAATCTATTCTTTACTTAGCCTCCAAGAGTAATGAGTAACCTTTTATAAAATGTGTTCATTTTTTTAGAGACAGGGCCTCACAATGTCACCCAGGCTGGAGTGCAGTGCCTATTCACAGGCAATTGTGGCGCACTAGCACACTACAGCCTTGAATTCCTGGACCAAGCGATTCTCCTGTCTCAGCCTCCCAAGTAGATGGAACTACAGATGCACACCACCATGACCAGCATAAAAGTATCCTCTTAAGAACACTTATCAGACTATGTCAATCCTTTGCTTAAAGTTCTATGAAAGCTTCTCTTGCACTTAGAATAAAATCAGAATTCCCTCTTTGGCTCACAAGGCTCTGTGTGAGCTAGCCCTGGGCCATCTCTGACTTACCTCTCAGTTCTCTCTCTATTCTAGGCACCTTGGCCTCCTGGATGTCCCATCTTTTAAGTCTTTAGGGCCTTTGCTTCAGTCCTGCACTTTCTTAGGTTGACTGCGTACCTATTCTATTAGACCTATTAGACACCGGCATCCTGTTATTCAGTAGTTTACTCTGGGAAGGGGAATGTGAAATTGCTCAACTTATTTTGGGTCACACCCAGTCTCCTAGAGATCAAAAAATGAATCTGGAGTTGATACTGACTGCAGATGAAAAAGAAAAAAATATGTCCAAAGAGGAGACACCAAATCACCAGCAAAGAACCACTACCAGGAATCTAAAGAACTTAAAATTAAGTTTTCACTTAAAAAGAAAAATCCAGGAATGACAACTAAAAATGATGCCACAGTGAGAAGAAATGGTGGCTGGTGAACAGCAGAAAGAGCGCATTCCCTTCTTTATTTTGCATATCCATGGAGGGAAAGATCTGAAGCCTTGCATTTCTGTGATTCCTCATAAGGTTCTGAAAGCTCCATGACTTAATTCCTCAGAGCCCAGAGTTAGATTTTCCAGGGAAAAGGACATAACTTATCCTGGACAGCCTGATTAACTTAAGAGGAAAAGTCTCAATGCAAACTGCACCAAAGTCTCCTAAAATGGAATTTGCAAGATGTGAGCAGCAAAAGTCAAGCTGGGCTGCAACAAGGAACCCAGAACCCACAGCGATTTCTGAAAGAGACCAGGTTCATTACAACATTTGCCTAATTTGCAGCATGTAATCTTGTCCACTAACAGTTTCTTTAAATTTTCAACGAATGGAATGTCTAGATTGTGAAGACGCAACTTAAAAAAGGTTCTTAAAATATAAGAAAGAAAACTATCAAAGTTATGGATGAAGAGGAGTATGTGTTCATTTACCACGACTTAGACATCAGATATTTTAGCTGCTTAATTTTACTGGTGACTAAAGTCCCACAAGTTCATTTCTAGGTCAACTCTCTTTGATTTTCACTAAGAAAAAAACAAGAAAGACTAAAAACCTGAAGTGCACATTGTTTCAGAATTTCTCTTCAATGGAACCAGTGGGAATTTCAAAGGATACTATACGTACAAACTTCATATATATATATATGGCAAATTAGGAAATAAAACACAGTAGTACATCAGGAAAAAATTAAAATATAAAAGAGGGAGAAATAAAAGTTATATAATAATCTCACTAACTTAGTCTTTACCTTGCTTGAAGAATATTCTCTCTTCTCGCCTCTGCTAAGATGAGCCAAAGTAAGGAAATGAGACCTACGCCCCATTTGGATCACAAAATGATTTTGCTGGAATTGTCGGAAATATGTTACAAAGCCATTGCCCCCAGTGAGGCCTCTTCTCAGTGGGGATGGGCATGTGGGTTCATATCTCCTGTGTAAAGGGTCATGGCCTGGGTTCCCCAGCCACACACCTGGCTCTCACACCCGCTGCAGAGAGGTGATCAGGTTTGAGATGAGAACTGAAATGGTACAAAAAATCTAGTGAGCAGGAGCCTTCCCTACATCATGAGATAAAGCCCAGGAAATCATCCTGTTTCTCCAGGAGCAGAGGTTACAGTCTCCAACATATCAGAGAACTTGCTCTACCAGAGTGTGCATTTCAGGCTGAAAAGGGCCTGGCCTAAGGTTTTTCCAAGTTTTATTTTTCATAAAAATAAAGTGCAACCACATTACTGCCAATAAAACACACTTCTGATAAGAATCTGAGCAGAATCTTGTCTAACAGCAATTCTTTCTTCCTCCTCCAAATATGGAAATATCATTTTTTTGTTTTGCAGATTACCAAAGTATTACATCACTACTGAAAAAATCTAAGTAATAAAGGGATATAAAAATGAGAAAGTGAACATACTCATTCTGATCCAATAGCACTCTGTAAAAAGACACTATTAACAGTTTACATATATCACCCTAGACATTTAAATGTGCATATATGAAATTTGCAGACTCTAATTATACATGGAATAATTTTATATTTTTCTTTAACCTTCATTTTCACTTAAAACAATATTGTGGAAATTCTTCCGTATTAGACATGTGAATGTAAATCATTCAACCTTTCAAATTGCTAAATTTTCATTTATCGATTGATTCAACAGACAATCAATCGAGCACTGCCCTGTGCTAAACACTAAATTAGGTAACAGATACAATGGTTCATAATGTGAGGCTTACAGCTTTTTGGTATTCCAGTATATGAAATTTATTTAACTAATTCCCCTTGGTAGACATTTAGGTTGGCTTCACTTTTCTTTTATTCACTTGGTCATGGTTCCTTAGGTAGAATTTATTGCAGAGAGGTTCTTCATGTCATGGCAAGAACTTATTCTTGTATGTCTGCTGCCACTAGACTATAAGAACCTGTTTTCATGATGCTTACAGTGGCAATAGACATACAATAAATGAATAAGTAAAGTGATAGATGAAGATGTGTTATGGGGAAGAGTAAAGAAGAGAAGGAAACTACAGAATGCCAGCAGTGGGTGAATGGGTGTCAGAGTTTTGAATCAGAAGCCACGAAAGGCCCCACTGAGAAAGCAACATTGGAAAAAGAGCAGAGGAAGTGAGGCAGGTCACCATGGAGATAACTGTGAGAAGCCTCTTTCAGGAGTAAGAGCAGTGAATGAGAGGGGTCTAAGCTGGAGGCGTGCCTAGCACAATCCAGGATGTGGCTGGAGTGGAGGGTGTGAGGGAGGGGAGGAATGACATCAGCACCATCATGAGGGGCCTGGTCATGTGGGGACTTTTCTGGAAGTGACTGTAGGGACTTTCGGCTTTCACTCTGGACTGAGGCTGAGCCAGTGCAGGGTTTTTAGCAGATAGAGCTGATTTATATTGCCAAGAACTTATTCTTGCCAATGACATGAAGAACTCTCTTTGTAGTAAGTTCTCCAGTAAGCCATTTTCCTCTAAAGCCTTTAAAACCCAACTACACATCTTGCAAGAGCTTACATATCTGCTAAGATGAGAATTAAGTTGGACTTGGAATTGGAATTCCACGCCTCACTCCCCCTGCCCCCACTGGTCTGCCTGAGTTACAGTGACGCACATGTGAGTTTGGCATTTGCTATTCCAGAGCTTAGGAGGGCACACCCACCCTGCTCTTAAAAGAGTGCACTGTTGTAACCATGTAAATACCCTCTCTCCTGTTTCAGCCTAAAGACATATTTCACCTCAACAGTACCCTACATCTTCTATGTACATCTTCTATTGCTTGAAATTCAACTCCTGATGGCACCTCCTTTCCCAGCGACTCCAAGTCCATCTAATGTCTAACTTGGCCTCCACTTCCTCCCAGGTTGCCAGCAATTGGAGGGGTACTTCCACTGCTTGCTTAAATGGCCCAGCCAGGCGCGGTGGCTCATGCCTGTAATCCCAAAGCAGGCCAAGGCAGGCAAATCATGAGGTCAGGAGTTAGAGACCAGCCTGGCCAAGATGTTGAAACCCCGTTTCTATTAAAAATACAAAAATTAGCTGGGAGTTGCGGCTTGCGCCTGTAGTCCCAGCTACTTGGGAGGCTGAGGCAGGAGAATCGCTTGAACCCAGGAGGCGGAGGGTGCAGTGAGCCGAGATGGCACCACTGCACTCCAGCCCAGGTGACAGTGTGAGACTCCATCTCAATAAATAAATAAATAATAAATAAAAGGCGCATGAGGAAGTGGACAGAGGATTTACTAAATGGTCACATTCCAGGCCTACAGAAATGCCAAGGCTGTCCCAAACAAAGAAACTGTGGGAGTGTCTGAAGTCTATTATTCCCTCCTTCCGATTCCCTTGTGTTCATGGCTGAAAGGAAGCCATGTGATCATAGTTCCACAGCCTAAGGATTCCATTTGCGTCAGGATTATATTGATCCACATGTCCCTTTACCATCAGACCACCTGGCCATCAGACCATTACAAGACAGCTGCCTGCTTTGGCTGCCTTGGGAGCCAGAGGCGGGACCAGGCAGGCTGCAGCCAGGAGAGGAGGATGCTCTGGGGCCTCAACAGCCCCTCACGGCTCCGGGAACTTCTGAGGAATTCCAGTGGCGGTAAACATCCGCTTAACTAGAGTACTAAATATTTTCTTCCTTAAAACTCATTATATTACTTTGGGTTCTGATAAAACCATAAAGCAAAACAGTCAGGGTCCTCATGGACCGGGGAGGCAAGTAGATCCATCATGCTGATCCAGGCCTCATCACTAAACTTAGCAGAAGAGGTGGAAGAAGAGCTCAAGTCCTCATTTTTAGATATCCTTTAGGGGCCACAAATTCATTCAGTAAATTGATTCAAAGAATAGTTCATATATATTTTTTTATTTATTTGGCACACATGTGTTTAACATCTGCTGTTTCCTGGTTTAGAAGGAATCTTTTTGTAAAAATAGTATCCTACATAGGACAGAGAAATAACAGGAATCTGGGATTCTGGATGTAATTCAGAACATTACCTTCTCTTTTGTTTTCTTTTTCTTTGAGACAGGGTCTTGCTCTGTCTCCCAGGCTAAAGTGCAGTGCCACAATCTCAGCTCACTACAACCTCTGCCTCCCAGGTTCAAATGATTCTTGTGGCTCAGCCTCTGGAGTAGCTGGGACTTCAGGCATGTGCCACCACACCCGGCTAATTTTTGTATTTTTAGTAGAGACGGGTTTTGAGCATGTTGGCCAGGCTGGTCTCAAACTCCTGGCCGCAAGTGATCTACCTGCTCCAGCCTCCCAAAGTGCTGGGATTATAGGCATGAGCCACTGCACCCAGTCTGAAGCATTTTCAATACTATTTTATCCTCATGATTTCATTGTAGAATTGATGTGAGAGATGTTATATCTTGGTTTTTCTCCAAAGATAAGAGGTGTAGAGAAGCTAGCTGCCATGACAAACTCATGCCACTCACGATCTCAGGGGTATACAACCAGAGCCATCCTCTCCACCCTCACCCCTTTTGTGTCTCTGGCTGGATCACTTTCAGGGTTTCAGTGGCTGCTTCTGTTGGGAGGTACTAGTCCATCCCTATCCTGGCCAACATGGCTAAAAGTACTAATGTTTGTCTATCAAACTTACGAAAACATTAATGTTTATTCATCAAACATACGTACAAGTGAGAATCCCATTAATTGGCTAGCAAGAAGAGAATATGAAGTAACTTCTTAACCTCTCGCATCTTTTGCTTCCTCCAGCAAGGTGTGTAGATAGAGAATTGGACTTGGTGGAAGCCCACTGAAGTCCGTATTATGGGGCTGTGTTATGTGACCTTGGGCAAGTCCTTGAACATGTCTTGGCATCATTTGCTCTCCAGTAAAATAGGCACAATAGCACCCTTTTCACAGGGCTGTTTGGAGGACCAAATGAGAAAAGGAGGAAAACCTCATTTCCCCAATGAATAGGGAAAATGTCAGCATCATGGCTGGCTTCTAGCAGGTGCCTGCTAAACATAACTATTAATCTGAATGAGATAAAGGTTCACTTTGGTTGGGCTGTTTACAAAAATGAGCCCTTCAGAGTTGGGGGCTCTCAACATTCTCTCCATTGTTTTGCTTCCATGGAGAACTAGAAAGAACAAGAGCATAAAAGTGATATAAGCAAGAAAGAATGAAAGAGAACCACTGCTGGCTTCCAGCCTGACTCCTCCCCTCCTCAGATTGCTAGCCAGAGGTGAGTGACATCTTTTTGTGTGTACCCATCTGAATACAGGGCCATGGACTGCCAACCCCCCACTGAGGGTTTCCCTGCATAGAAGTCCTTACTCTAACCTGAAATTAAGCAAAGACTCATTAGAGACCCCTTAGAGAAGCAGTTGAAGGTGAGCAGAATGCTGTGTTGTTTTTGTTTGTTTGGTTGTTTATTTGTTTCTGGTCTTTTTTCCTAGGGCTGAGAAGGATGTGGCCCTATATTCAGATCCCATGAGCCTTGCTTGAGTGTCACTCATCAGTCATAGCAACCGTGTGATGCTTGCTGCTGAAACAGAAAGCTGTGTTGACCACCATCTCCAGGAGGAGCCCCAGGGCTCCCTTATGTCAGCAGTGCCCCAGGAGCAGGGAACAGTTGCTTGGATCACTGCCTGTAGTTGGTCTTCTGGCCTCTGCCCCTGCTCCATCAGATCTGTTATTCACCAGACAACCATTCTCAGGACCTGAAATGCCCTCCTTTCCAACTCAGCCTCTCCCATTTTCTAAACATCCTCATTGCCCTAATTTCTCCACACTCACCCTGCATGCCCTCCTTGAGGAGGCCTTCTCGAATCACCCAAAACATCACTTGCTCCAATCATATCTTGTGCTTAGGAAAAGCATTTACTGCAATAGGAATTATTTACACAGTTATATACTTAAAATCTACATCTCCTGCCAGACGCTAAACTCCATTATAGGGGGATTCTGTCTTCTTTCATATTGTATCTCTGGCACCTAATGCCATTCCTGACAGATGCTTAATAAGCATTTGTTGTCATTGACAAATTGACAATTTGTTGCCATTGATGAGCATCTTACTCTGGTGTGGCCCCAGCATCCCACCTTCAGGCTTTTTGCTCTTCTGGATAAATGCAGACACCTCTTCCTTGTTAGATACAGCTCTGATTGCAAGGGATATATTCCTTAAAGGACCCAGGCCATGCATTCAAGGAACTCCTGCTGCAAGAATCAGTGCTTTGCAGTAAGAACCACACTACATTTCTCCTATTACCAGGCTAATAAATAATGCCAAAACAAAACCCATAGTGTTTTCTAACCCCATTCTGAATCTCACTAAAGAAATCTGTCATTACCATGATGTTACTTAAGCAGAACCTGCACTGATTAGATTATCTGCATTGTGAGTTTGCTCTCAATGGGTCAGAAGCAGCTAAAAAATACTAATTTTGGATAAAAGAGGAGGCAGAACAACTGGTGCATATTAGAAATAAGGAGGTACCCCAAAAAGCCACTGAAGGAAGGGAAGAACAATAGGAAGGAAAACAAAAGGAAGGAAGGGAAGGAGGGAAGGCAGATGGGAGGATGGATATTGGGGTAGAAAGCAGGATAAAACGATAGATTGTAGCGAGGATAGGAAGTAACAAAGACTGAAAAAAATATAAATCAAGTGATAAACAAAAGCAATTAGTCATGTCTGTGGTTACCAGCACAGGCAGGCAGCCACCTATTAAACCGACAAGAGAAAAAAGAGCATGGAAAGTTATAAGCATCCAGTCCTCTGGCTAACCTTGCCAGCTAAATAAGAATCTGTATTAAAGAAAGCTTTGCTCCTAATCCTTTACCAAGCCCATAAAAAAGGCAACACCCAACAGCATCCTCGGAACAAAGATGGGTGAGTCCTGAGAGGGTGGCAGGAAGGTACTCTCTGCTACCTAAAGACAAATGTTCTACCATCCTCTTCTCTTCCCTGGCCTCCCCTCCCAGGTCTGCAGGGCTTTTAAGGGCTCACTAAAGTTGTCATATAAAATGCAGGATATCCAGTTAAATGTGAACTTCAGATAAACAATGAATGCTTTTTTAAGTATGTCCTGAATTTTGATGGGCATACTTACACAAAAAATTTATTGTTGTTTATCTGAAGTTAAAATTTAACTGAATATCTTGTGTTTTTATTTGCTAACTCCAGTAATCCACATAATTCACTCTATTATTCCCTCTTTCAGATTCCCTTGTGTTCATGGCTGAAAGGAAGCCGTGTGATCATAGTTCCACAGTCTAAGGATTCCATTTGTGTCGGGATTATTTGATCTCTGCTGTGGCCAGCAGAGGCTAATATTACATCTGGGATGAGGAATGAGGCTCCTTCTCCTTCCTTTGGAGTCACCCTTGATTCTCATTTCCATCTAATCCTGTTTCAACATCATGTTCTTGTAACAAAGAGTCTGACTCAATTTTTTTTTTTTTCAGACAGAGTCTTGCTCTGTTGCCAGGCTGGAGTGCAGTGGCACGATCTTGGCTCACTGCAACCTCTGCCTCCTGGATTCATGTGATTCTCCTGCCTCAGCCTCCTGAGTAGCTGGGACTACAGGCATGGGCCACCACACTCAGCTAATTTTTGTATTTTTAGTAGAGACAGGGTTTCACCATGTTGGCCAGGATGGTCCCAATCTCTTGACCTTGTGATCCGCCTGCCTCGGCTTCCCAAAGTTCTGGGATTACAGGTGTGAGCCACTGTGCCTAGCCCTGACTCACTTTTTTTGATGCTTGACTGCTCACAGCTTTTGAGCATCATCCGTCCATCTTCCCCTTGTGCCCCACACATTGGGGCTAGCTAATAACAAAAGGTGCTCCCTTCTTGACACCAGTGGGAGACTCAAACCAGGCAGGCCCCCATTCACATGCAGGAGCCCTTACTTGGTATGTACCCCCTCACTGCAATCAAAACCCCAAGCTGTCTCTTTTCCTCTTCTCTCAAGCCATGTTGGGACTAGCTTGGTAGGCATTCCCTGCTGTGCCCAGAAACCACCATTATGTAAGTAGAAAACCTGTTCTGAACCCTTCAGTGTGTGTATAACATCTTAGCCTTGATATCTGAACCACATTTTGGATAGTGGTCCATTCTATGTCTAAAGAGTGGTCACAGCACCTCTCAAAGTCCTTCCCTAGTTTATTCATGTCTCAGCAACCCAACTGCAGGAACAGCAAAGGAAGAGAATTCCTATTTTGAGTTCCTACTGCATGCCAATTACAGTGCTAAAAAGTATATATATTCCCTATTTATACACCAAGTGTGGAGATGCCCTAACTACACCTGCTGGTGTTTCCACATCATCCTGGAGGCTCAGAGTGTTGTCTTAAAGGCACAGAGTTAAACCTGGCCATGTCCAACACAAAGGCCACTTCTCATGCCCAGCCAATAGGATACCCAGTGGAAATGGTAGCTATGGCTCAGAGTTCAGGGAGGAAAGAGCCTCTGAAGAGGTAAGAACCTCTGGGGTTTTCAAGGCCCATCAATCACTAAACAGACCAAACCAAGTGGGGTCTAAGCCCCACAGCAAATGGCCACCTAGCTCTGGAAAGGTCTTAGAGCTGTTAAGGGCAGCTTGTTACCCGTTCCCAGGCTCTAGCTGGACAAGAATCCTATTTTCAGAACAAACTGGAGGTCACTGAGGAGTAACAAATAGAGGATACTGAATGATTGAGTGAATCAATTCTTTGTTACCTAGGGGGAGAAATGACTCTCAACTGTTCTACTGCTGTGTTTGAAATCAACTTTTCATAAGAATGTAAGAGAGATGAGAAAGAGGAATAAACTAATTTTTAGAAAACACAAAACAACCTTAATTTGTCATAAGAAAAATAAAATACAGCCATAAGGAAATCCTTGTCTTTCAACACTTCTTCTTCTTTTTTTTTTTTGTGAGACAGGGTCTCACTCTGTCACCCAGGCTGGAGTGCAGTGGCGCCATCATGGCTCATCACAGTGCCACCTCCTGAGTAGCTGGGACAACCGGCATGCACCACCACACCTGGCTATAACTTTCTTCTACTTTGTGTAGAGACAGTGTCTATGTTGCCAAGTCTGCTCTCAACTTCATTTCCTGTCACTGCTATCATTTCTTTCTTTCTTTTTTTTTTTTTTTTTTTTGAGACGAAGTCTCACTCTGTTGCCAGTCTGGAGTGTAGTGGTGTGATCTTGGCTCACTACAACCTCCACCTCCCAGGTTCAAGTGATTCTCCTGCCTCAGTCTCCTGAGTGGCTGGGATTACAGGCACATGCCACCATGCACAGCTGATTTTTGTATTTTTAGTAGAGACAGGGGTTCACCATGTTGGCCGGGATGGTCTTGATCTCTTGACCTCGTGATCCTCCTGCCTCGGCCTCCCAAAGCTGGGATTACAGGCATGGGCCACTGTGCCCAGCCACTACCTTTTCTTAATCCAAGATTTCACTGTCTTCACTGTCTCCCATCTGAAGTAAAAAATATTAACTGCTCAGCCTCTTTAGGGCTCCCCACTTGATCATGTTATGTCCCTTCTCAAAAGTCTTCCATGGTTCCCTACTGATGACAGATTAAATGGCAAACCCCATAGCCTCGTACTCAGGGCCTCTCAATGCTGCACCCCAACCTGATTGGAATCACCAAAGTCCTCACTCTACCTTGACCTTGACCAGTGTTTTTATTACCACTCCAGCCCTATGAAGGAAGCTCGGGGGAGCATACAAAACTTCTTGTAAACATGGATTGTTTTCCAATAGTTAATATTAAAATTGTGACTCCCTCCTTCTCCTTGGAGTGTTTCTTGGTGTTCAGGTGGAGACAGTCATGTCCATCTGGGTGCACCTATGGAGTTTTGTGCTTCTGTCTGTAGCACTGAGAAAAGTGCTGGCATGTGGTAGGTGCTCAAGAAACAATGGCTCCATTTTGTTGCACCTATTTCGTATTGACTGTAGATGGTGTGACATTGCTTTTGTCATTTTGAAAAATTCCACAAAGCAGAGGGCAGCTGGACCATTCATAAATATTGTTGTCAGGTGAATAGCAAGGTAGCTGGTAAATATTCCTGGAAATCATTCAGTTGGTAATAACTGAAGATTGTACCTTTCCATAGCTACCGTCTGTGGTCATCTTTTCAGTGAGTCTTCTTTCTACACCTGGGAAACTGAGATTTTCTTTACCTAGGTCCAAAGTTCATCAGCAATGGCACTGGTATTGGTTTTCTTCTTATGTTTTGTTTTTCCTAAGAAACTGAGAGTGGTCTCGGGGGACTTTTTTGGTGATAGTAAACTCACTATAAAGCTGGCTAACAATACAAGTTGCCCAGGACACGGAACACCAGACAACGCTATCTGGGGTTGGCTTGCTTACACAGGAGACATGATAAGGCACAGCGGTTAAGGACAGGGCTGTTGGCATCAGAGGACCCTGAGTGCGAGTTCTGGCTTCAAGACTGCATGGTTGTGTGACCCTTAGGAACTCACTTCTCCATGCCTCAGTTTCCTCAAATGCACGTTAGGGTTTTTGTGTGGATCGGGTGAGATAATGCAACAGAACCTGACAAGGTAAGCACTCAACAGTATCTTAATCATCTTCATCATCTTCTTCATCTTCATCATCTTCATCTCAATCATCTTCATCTTCATCATTCTTGTCTATGTCCTTCTATTTCAAGTTATCTCCCTGCAGTTTAGCTTCATTGGTGTCTTTCCTCAAATATGCCTGGCATGTTCCCCCCACTTAGGGTACACATGCTGTTCCCTCTGCCTCTAATGCCCTGACTCCCATATCCTCACAGCTTGAATGTCTCCATCCCCCATATTCTCATGGCTCCAGGACCCTCTTGTATCTTCATGGCTTGAATATCATCACCTGTATCCTCATGATTCAGGTTGTCCTCATGGCTCCAGTTCTCCCCACCATGTCCTCATGGCTCATTCCTTACCTCCTACAGGTCTACTCCAATGTCCCCTTCTCAGCAGTGCCTGCTCTCACCCCCTAGTTAAAAAAATAATACCTGATCCTCCTTCTCTACCTTTTGGGTTGCCTCAACACTTGCAATTCTAATAGATTAGCAGTTTTATTTAGCTTAGTGTCTATCTTCCCTGCCTGATAGTTAACATTGAGTGTCAACTTGATTGGATTGAAGGATGCAAAGTATTGTTCCTGGGTGTTACCAAAGATTAACATTTGAGTCAGTGGACGGCGAGAGGCAGACCCACCCTCATTCTGGGTGGGCACCATCTAATCAGCAGCCAGCATGACTAGAATAAAGCAGGCAGAAGTTAGAAGGAATAGGCTTGCTGAGTCTTCTAGCCTCCCTCTTTCTCCCCTGCTGGATGCTTACTGCCCTGGAACATCAGACTCCAAGTTGTTCAGCTTTTGGACTCTTAAACTTTCACCACTGATGGAACCAGGGGCTCTTGGGCCTTCAGCCACAGACTGAAGACTGCACTGCTGGCTTCCCAACTTTTGAGGTTTTGGGACTTGGCCTGGTTTTCTTGTTCCACACCGTGTTCCTCAGACAGCCTACGGTGGGACTTCACCTTGTGATTGTGTGAGTCACTTCTTCTTAATAAACTCCCCTTCGTAATACAGCTATCCTACTAGGTCTGTTCCTCTAGAGAACCCTGAATAATACACCCTGCTAGAATGAAGGCTTCATGAGGCCACTGATTTGGGTCTGTTTTGTTCACTGCTCTAACCCCAATGCCTAGAACAAGGCCTAGCAAGTTATAGCTGCTTAATAAAAATCTGTTGCCTGAATGAAGAAATTATTAAAACCTAATTTTGTCTTAATTCTAATTTGACCTCTGTTCCCTCTACTCCTAATCTCACCGTAGAGATTATAAAAGATTTAAATGAGCAGAGGACACTACTTTTAGAATCATGTACAGGGTCTCTTTTAAACCCACTCACCCTTACCACTAACATCTGCTGAACCCAAAATGTGTGCAGGCACTGGACCAGCTGCCCAGTGTACTGATTGAAATAAAGGCCAGTCCCTTCTTGCATGAATCCACAGACCTTCACATACACTATTTCAGCAGATCCTTGAAATGTCATGACAAAGGAAGAGGGAAGATTCATTATCCCAATATTAACAAAGTGGAGGGTGAAGAATTAAGGGTTGCCCAAGGTTTTATATGTATAGTCCGTAAGTGCCAAAGGTGGAGGAGAACACAGATCTTTGTACTCCTTCCACTCTGCAGTGTATCTCATGGTGGAAAACAGAGCAGAGGCTCAGAGAAGATGTTGTCAAGTGTTTGAGGATGTGTGTATATTTGTGTGCTTAAGGAAAAGCTTTCCTGTTTAGCTACTTACTCTCTGGTTGCTATTTCCATGTCCTGTTAAGTGAAAATGAAAATGGAAGCTTAATCTAAAGAGAGGAAAGGTGAACATATATCCACAAAGTAGTTTAAAAAAAATCCCAAACAGATAAACAAAAAACCAACAAAGGCTCCCCATGTCTCTATAAGACAGGTTCTGTGTGCCAGTGGGCAAACCGCCTTCACTCTAAGGCTGTCTGTGTGTGCCTGGGTGGGTTTACTCACATACCACCCTGCACACCCGTCCATCCCCCTTCCCAGCAGGAACCACCTAAGATTTTTCCTGCTCGTTCTAAATGCTGTAAGAGAATTTCACTTCTATTGAACTGTCTTTATCCTTTCTAGTCTTTACATTACAGCAAACACTGTAAAAACAAATAAACAACTCTGTAGAACCAGTATAAAAAATATATTCCCCAAACATTCTAAAGTTGTTCTAAATAGCTTGTAGTATTTTCCTGAACTATCACTACTTGGGCTAGGGGCAGCTGAGGGAAGGTCAGCTAGATGCTACTCCCTGCTAGCCAGCCCAGGCCAAGCAGGGGAGGCACCCTGAATTCTGCAAACTGTATCCTGTGTACACACACAGTAAACCACTTAAAAGTACACATGCTGCTGAATCACAAGATGTGCTCACTCCATTAAAAGATATTGTAAAGAAATTTACATTCAGCTTTTTCCTGAATAACGTGACTTCTGGCCTTATCTATTTAATTTTGCAGCACAGACAAGCTTATTAGTACACATAGTTTACTAGTTATGATGTCAACAAACACAGCTCCACAGAGGTGATCTAAGAAGAGGAGACTTTAGAGCTATGCATTTATCACGTATAGCTGGCAAACACATTAAATTTATACAGCTGACATACAGCATATACTCAGAAGCACAAATATTGTCATGTAATAAATGGCTGGAACTGACAACCTAAACCTTCCTCATTGAAGATAGACCTCAAGGTTCAAATATGCTTAATCCTATGGTCAAATTCAGCTTTATGAATGAGATTGAGACAAAAATGATTGCAAAGAAAGGAAAAAATATATTAAAAAGGAGAGACTAGGTATGGTGGCTCACTCAGGTAATCCCAGCATTTTGGGAGGCTGAGGCAAGAGGATCGCTTGAGCCCAGAAGTTGAAGACCAGCCTAAGCAGCATTGGGAGACCCCATCTCTCCAAAAAAAAGAAAATTAACCAAGCCTGGTGGCATGTATCTGTGGTCCCAGCTACTCAGGAAGCTGAGGTGGGAGAATCGCTTGAGCCCAGGAGGTCAAAGCTGCAGTGAGCCATGATGTACTCCAGCCTGGGTGTCAGACTGAGAGCCTGCCTCACACACACAAAAAAAGTGGGGGGAGGGAGGCTGAGCACGGTGGCTCATGCCTGTAACCCCAGCACTTTGGAAGGCCAAGGCTGGTGGATCACTTGAGATCAAGAGTTTGAGACCAGCCTGGCCAACATAGTGAAATTCTATGTCTACTAAAAATATGAAAAAAAAAAAAAAATTAACTGGGCATGGTGGTGGGAGCCTGTAGTCCCAGCTACTTGGGAGGTTGAGGCAGGAGAATCGCTTGAACCCAGGAGGTGAAGGTTGCAGTGAGCCAAGATCACACCATTGCACTCCAGCCTAGGTGATGGAGTGAGACTCCATCTCAAAAAAGAAAGAAAGAAAGAGAGAGAGAGAGGAGGGAGGGAGGGAGGGAAGAAAGGAAGAAAAGAAGGAGGGAAGGAAGGAGGGAGGTGGGGAGGGGAGGGGAAGGGAGGGAAGGAAGATCCACATAATTTTATTGAAGAAGAAAGCAATAAAGGAAGGATGCTATATGTAAGTATTCCATTCGAATAACTGTGAAGATAAATTTGCTAGTATTTCTCTTTCCCTTCATTATGAATTATGATGTGCAGTAATGTATGAAATGATACAGAGCACTATTTCAATCCTGAATCAGTTGCTTATTTCTTGATCGAGACCATCCTGGCCAACACGGTGAAACCCCGTCTCTACTAAAGTACAAAAAATTAGCCGGACGTGGTGGTGCGTGCCTGTGGTCCCAGCTACTCGGGAGGCTGAGGCAGGAGAATTGCTTGAAACCGGAAAAACGGAAGTTACAGTGAGCCGGGATCGCGTCACTGCACTCCAGCCTGGCGATAGAGCGAGACTCCGTCTCAAAAAAAAAAAAAAGAGTAGCATTTTCCATTGTAAGAAAATTATGCAAAAACAGAATTTGATTGTATTCATAAACAAGT
>PVKP010015230.1:0-50874 GCA_004027715.1 Plecturocebus donacophilus
TTTTTTTTTTTTTTTCAGAGACAGAGTTTTGCTCTTGTTGCCCAGGATGGAGTGCATGGCATGATCTTGGCTCACTGCAACCTCTACCTCCTGGTTCAAGCAATTCTCCTACCTCAGCCTTCCAAGTCGCTGAGATTACAGGTATGTGCCACCACACCCTGCTAATTTTGAATTTTTAGTAAAGACAGAGTTTCAGGATGTTAGGCCAGGCTGGTCTCAAACTCTTGACCTCAAGTGATCCACCCGCCTCGGTCTCCCAAAGTGTTGGGACTACAGGCGTGAGCTACTGCGTCCAGCCAAAACTTCTCTTATTTTGGAAATTATAGGCTCCCTGGAGAGTAGACACATACTTTGGTGCCATGTGACTCGGATATGTTCCCAGTGTTAAGATACCTCTTTACACCTTGCCTTCTCAGGCTGGAGGCATTCAACCCCCGGTATGCAGCTTTTCTCTTCCGTTCACTCTCCTGCTTACAAACCAATCCCCAGAACAATTCCTCTTGGCCACAGTGGCCCTGCTCCCTCATCCTGACAGAGGGCTTGTAGTGGAGGAAAGACCTTAAGGTCCGCACCAGAAAGACTTGAAACATTTTAGTTGAAAAAGCAGAGGAAATCCCAGACAGCGCACAGTCTTAGTTAGGCCTGACAGAGGCTTGTGAGAATGGTAGGGCTAAAGCTTAAGACTGTGCGCTGTCTGGGATTTCCTCAACTTTTTCAACTAAAATAGGCTTTTCCCAAAATCCCACGCCACCTCTTCTCCTGTTTTTCCTTTGTGTATTCTGAAATGGCCGTGCACACCTGCCAGACCGCCTGCCTCAGGGGCAAGTCTGCCTCTTCTTTGTTTTCACTTCACATGCCACATGACTTCTAAAACACACACCCCGTTATTCCTGTGCCCACAGCTCTTGCTGTATTTGCATGGCAGCAAAGACAGTGGCTCCTCTGTGGCTATACCCTGAGATTTAGACTTGTTTTTACCCTACTAGCTCAGATGACCTCCAACCCGTTTGTTGGCACACTGCTGAGACAAACACTAATTGGAATCCCAGCTCTGCAAGCTCCTTATGACTTATCATACACCTTTTGTTCCTGTTAATGCCTCTGGGCCAAGTTTTCCAGTAGCTTTTGAAGCAGTTTGCCTGCCTGCATAGGGCCTCACTCTAAGGCCCTTTAAGGACCTTACCCACTTGCTTTTTTGGAGTTAGCAACCATTTGGGAGGAGAGGAAATTCTTCTTTTGCCATTTGTGAGTTCTTACCCCAAGTCCCAAGTCCTCCAGAGGTTCCTCCTTTATGTCAAGAGGGCCAATAAAAGTTGCTCTCTCAAATCCAAGGGCTGCTGTTTTTGCAAGCATATGAAGGCTTTCCATGAGTATTCCTCTAGCTTTTTCCCCACTTTCTCCTGTAGCCACCATTTCACTAATTACCTTCCATGCCCTTCCCAATACGCATCAAGATCTTCAGGGTCATGTTTGAAGGGAGGGAAGTCCAGCCTCTTGTGGCAGTTAGCTGGAAAAGCAGACTTCTCATCTACTTGAAGAACATGGAAAATGGGAATCTGAGAAAAGACATTTTGCTGCTAGAATGCTTCAAGTAAGAGTCACTCTAAGATTATGGAGATGAGGGTATCGGCTGGCCCAAGGCTGCAGATGAAAGGGACCCTATTAGACAGAAATGAAGGTTGGTTCTAGATTCAGAGATTATCATAAGAACAGGGATGAAGGCAAAGTGATGGGTACACAGTAAGACATGTTCATTCCAGAACCCCAAGGATGAACAGGGGGCTTGTTCATTTTGGTATCTCCTCTGTTCTCAAGCGGAAAATTGTAACAAGATGGGACAAAGGTTAAGGATACATGGTAAGACCAGTTCACTACAGAACCCTAAGGACAAATGAGGGATGTCCTATTCAGGATATAGGAAAATAAGAGGGGATGCCTTCTTTTTCTTTTTCCTCCTCTGTTCTCTCTTCACAGATGGGTAATCACATTTCCATACCCCAAGACACGTCCCTTGGATGCATCCTCAAAAAACTGGGAAAAGTTTCATCCTTCAAACACTAAAACAAAAAACTCGTTTTCCCTTGCAATACTGTTTGTCCTAAAAATAAACTGGACAAAAACTGCAAAAGCCTATTCTTTCAGGTAACTGCAAGTGGTGTGGGAAGCCAAGCTACTGGAAGGCAGACTTCCCCAATGGGATAAATGGGGGAAAATCTCTGCATGGCTTCCCTCCTCTGCCACAAGCTTGGTCACTGGAAACAGGACTACCCTGAGGGTTGAAGCACGCCCCACCCGCCTGCCCCAGACAAAACCTCAACCCCTGATGGCCTTGAGCTGAAGGGGTTCTCTGCTCTGGCTGGCTTCCAAATCAGAAATTGTTGCCATCAGTAGTACAAAGCAAGGGAAACTATGGAGACGGCAAGTAAAATTATAAATTTTCCTTTTGGGTACAAAAGTTGCCTACTCTGTGCTAATGTCCTCCTCTGATCAATTCTCCTCCAAATCCTGTTGGGTAATGGGCATATGGCACCTCTTCCTTCAAAAAGGAAAGATTCACCTCCCTTTGGGGCAAAAACATACTTTCAAAGATGGGTGCCTAACCTGTGAATTCAACTCTCTAATAGCCCCATTTCTCTTCAAAAAGCTACCTGAATCTTTAATAACTTCAACCAGGAAAGTCCTACTTCAGAGGTTTAGAGAGAGCCCACACTTATTGGGAAAAGCCTTAGCAAAAATCTAACCAAGCAATCTCTTGAGGGGGGATAACTTCTACAGTATATAGATATCATCTTTATCTGCTTCCCCTTCACAGGACTTGCACAGCAACAAACTGTAACTTCCTAATAGAAGGAAAATGACTTTTGTCTAATTCAAAGGCTATAAAGGTAAAGAGGTATTTTTGTTAAGGAAGAGTATAAAGAAAAGAGATTTTATGAGTAAGGATCTTGTATGGTAAATTCTTGTCCTAAAGTAAAATGGTTGTATAAAAAGAGAGATGTTTAAGATAAGTCAGAGTCCAAGTATGTTATAGATGATCTAAGTTGTAAAAAAAAAAAAAAAAAAAAAAAATTAGTGAAAGATAATTTATAAAGAAATGTTATATAATTTTCAGGGTTATTAGGCCTAGTAAATGCTTCCTAAACTGTTACTATGACTCTTAACTGCACGACTTGCCTGCTTTTAAGCTAGGTAAGGTCTAAAAGACATACAGAGTTAGCCATGCCCCTTGGCTATGTTGAAAAGAGTCAGACCTTATCTGCACTTCTGTCTGGTGTCCTAGGCTCCACATCTGGTACATAATTAGAATTTTTTACTTACCAGGATTTCATCCAAAGTAAAAGCTGTTAAAGAGTTAATAGTGTAACATATACTCGAGACTACTGAAAAAAAGTTTTATATGCAAAGCATGTAAGAAAAGTAAAATGCACTTTTGATAAAATATCATAAGAAAGCATGAGAACATAATTTTTTTCCCTAGTTTAGAGAGTTAAAGAATTGTTTTAAGTTAGATAGGATAAGGTTTCAGCAAGTTGTAGAAGATTTGTAAAAGATTAATCTTGTAAAAGAAATCCTGTGTGAACACGTTAGCTAACATTAAAGGAGTATTACTCAGACTATCCATAAATTAAACACTGGAATAAAAGCATAACATAGTTTTCTTAGAACATTCTTCTACTCTTTAACAAAAAAATTGTAAAGGGTTAGAAAAGGTTTATGAGAATCTTACCTTATGGGCAAACATTAAAATTGAATAGATTTGTCTATAAGGTTTCATTAAGAACTGGGTTTGACATCAATAATACACGAATGCAAAGGTTAAATCCAGCTTTCTTTGGTCTGTATTTTATAAGTGTGTTATTGGTATGGGTTCCAAAATTATGTTAAGTTCCTATAATTCTGAGATGACTGAGCATACATTATCAGTAATAATTATAATTGTTACGCTAAATTATTTCGTGCCACAAAGGTAACAAATTTCCTTGTCAATTGTGTCTGACTGTGGCTGCCCTAAGACTTTTTGTCATCCACAGCCACCAACTGCCTGGCATGTTGGGAGTCTCAGAATTCTTTAATCTGTCCTCATCCCATTTCATCTTAACATCAATACTTGTCCTTTTTGGCCCATGTCTTCTAAATCTAATAACTTGATTTATCTCCTCTTACCTTCAGGCCATCCAGCTCCAGATGATCCTCAGTCAAGAATATCATCCTCTTAATATTCAAGAGTGACCCTTCTACAGGGGACTCCTAGACTGTCCATCAGTGGGACATAACAGAGGTGAAACCCTGCCTGTGTCTCCCTTGAACCTGGCTGAATACAGCTTTCATCAACCGACAGAGCCACCCTACCCTGACAATCAGCAAGAGGCCAAGACCCACAGAACCACCATCATCACCCCTGTCATCAGGAAGCAGTTACAGAAGACTGAACATCCATTTTCCCCAAAGAATTGGGGTCTTGGACACTTGAGGGAGGAAATGTTACAGCAGATAATCAGACATGAGCAAAGCAGAGAGCACCCCCTGACCCCACAACCAAGAATATCAGGTGATGGTCAGGCAGCTGTTAAACTGTCAATCTAAAATAGTAACTGGTCACAGCCAGCACCAGGGAAAGGCAGTCTCCTAATAGCTACAAACACCTAGGAAGTTGAAGCATGCTTCCTGATAAGATCTCAGGAGTTGGGTGAGTGAGCTCAAGCATGCACACTAAGAGACAAAATGGCAGAGTTTAACTGGTGTATGAATACTGGACTGGTAAGGGAAAAACTAGCTCAAGTGAGCATGTATAAAACTTCAGCAAACACACTGAATCTGCAGTACCTCCTAAGTGCTGGCAGCCCACCTGCACATGTGGACAGCCCAACCCAAGGGAAGAAACAGGCAAGAAGTAACACAACCCCAGAAGCATGCCAACATATGAGACCCCAAGTCAAAGGTCAAACTGCACACTTGACTCTCATGTCATCCACTTGGCCCACCTCCATGTACTGTACTTCCTTTCATTCCTGCCCTAAAACTTTTAAATAAATTTTCACTACTGTCTTAAAATTTGCCTCAATCTCTCCCTCTGCCTTATGCCCCTTGGTTAAATTCCTTCTTCTGAGGAGGCAAAAACTGAGGTTCCTGCAGACCTGTACAGATTTGCAACCACGAACAAAATGACATGCAGTTGTAGAACAAGCTAGCATGCAGTATATGAAAGATTCTCATGGGGAGAGAGTTAATACCCTTCCTCACGAAGTTATACCCTGTTTAAGCACTTGCAGGATTAAGAATGTATTTCTTTAACCTCAACTTCTTATTCCATCATAATTGTATCACAATTTGTTCAATTTTCTGAGGAAATGGAGAACTATCACAAGTGTCTGTATGGAGGACCATTTTTAAGCCACTTCTCAGGCTTCATCTCTTTCTTCCTTAAAATGTGGAACACCAAACCAGATCCAATACTTACATGAAGGCCCAATGAGATGGAACACAACAGAAACCTATTTTACCCCAAAGCATGCATATTTACCTCAGTATTAGTATGCCCACCAAAAAAAGCCCAAAATTTAAAAGTAAAAAAATCCACCAAATTTCCTAAATCATTTTTGTTTAGCTATAAATTATTGTTATCTCTAGTCAACAATTTCTCATGTTGCCTCTGTTCACAATATGATTATCTGACCCAGTCAAATTTACCATAAAAGCAGAAATCCTGGAAAATGTTTACAATGAAGTACCTAGCTTAAAGGCTGCTGCAAGCTTCCAAGCTTAGAAATCTAATACCAAAAACCAAATAAAACAAAGTAAGAAAAAAACATAAAAACAAGCTGGGATACAAATGGGTAGATTTGGCACATAAAATTAAGTATCTGGGACCTATTATTCAAAACTGTTTTATAAAATAAAATATAAATAACTGTATTAAGTTTTAAATGTTAATTTTGCTAGATGGAGAAACTATATCAATTGGAACAATTACTTAGCAACCAAACCACCACCAATTGGGATAGGAGAAAACAAAATTAACTTTAATACCTTATTCTCTTGAGAAAGGCAAGAAGAAAGAAAGATTTGCCTATAATTTTCTTCCCAATAAAAAAATCCTTACATTTGATTGTCTACTTAAGCCTGAAGGAATCACACCTAGGTTATTCTGGTTTTGTCGATAACTAAAGGTGTGATTTGGGGAAACCACATATCCACACTGGGCCTTAGTTTTTCCATTTATAAACCAACAGAGTGGAATCAAAGATGATCTGTGAAACGGAGCTTAAAGATCAGAATTTCTGTCATCTTCCAAATCAAGTTTAAAGTTTTTTTATACACATACATTATACATATATGTGTATATATACGCATACATATACTTAATCATATGTACATATTTACCTATACACACAAATATATGTATTTCAATGCCGTTCTGAATCTCTATTCAAATTACTTCCAAAAAAAAAAAAACTAACAATATTTAATACTTTCTTAATAATAAGATTCTTTGGCACAAGAATTGAAAAAAAAATCAGTAGCCCAATGTTTTAAAATATAGTGTGCTAATAGAAAATTGCCACTGAAAAGACAGTTTGTTACAGTTCCTAAGAGGAGAGAGTACAACCTGCCATGGGATGTAGGGCTTATGGGTCAGTCAGGAGGCAAAAGGAGGGGGAGAAACTGTGGGCAATATCCTTTACTGTGGTTTCCACCAGAAGGAACAGGCAAGGCAGGGTAAACAGGCTTAGGATTGGCTAGTATGAATAACTTTAGAAGGCTGTGGGGCATAGATGCTGTCCCTAGTTGTCTGGTACCTAGCCCTGTGGGGGTGATGAGAGCCGGTGGTTTAAAGTATGAGAACCTAATGTAGGAGGTGGTTAGGATGCAGGTTCAGGATTGGTTGATGTGTGGCAATTGTTTACTGTCTCTAGAAATTGGCTAACCCTCGAAGAGGTAGTCCTTCTAAAGTCAGCAGACCTCAGATGTCAAAGCATCACAATACATAAAATAAAAGGGCTAATATACTCAATCAAGCCAAGTAATAAAGCAGTCTCATTTCTACTGGCTATTTACTGAACATGCACTATATACCAGCATTGTTAAATGTTACAGATATAAAAATGACCACGTAATAGAAAATAAGCCTGTAAAGTGTTAAAAATACACACATATTAATGTAGAAGACTAAAGGTAAACATAATGATGTAATAATATTTTACATCTATTCAGTGCTCTGGCATTTACAACACATTGTCACACATATTATTCCATTTAATCCTCAGAAAAACCCTGTCTAGTAGGCAGATTATCTTCATTTTATATGCGTTTATTATTGAGGCTTGTGAAAGCTAAAGGAGAGTCCCACATCACAGATAGTAACAGAACATCACAGATAGTAAGTAACTGAACCCACGTCTCGTTCTTGTCCATTTCTATTTTTCACCCACACCACAATGTCACCTTCATTTTAAGTTAAATCTATGATTATCATGTAGAAACAAATAGCTATTCCTAACCACTGAGGATTGATTGCTTAGTGATCTTTAATAAGAATAGACTAATATTACATTTAAAAACATGTAGGAGTCTTAATAATTAATGAAACACAAATTCTTTACTAAGAGTACTTGCAAGCAGTACTTGAAAGCACAATTTTCTTTTTTTAAAAATTTCTGTATAATAGTAGTGAGCTAGACCTCAACTAAACTTTCTAAGATGTTACTTCCAAAACAGCTCTCTGATTTCTCAGTAATCATGGTTAATTAAATATTTTTAAAGTGTTCCAATAAATTTAGATTAACCTACAAAACGAAATCCAAACAAATATATTTTAAATTCTTGTATTTTATTGTATGGTATTTAACTTAAAAAATTCTTCACGGAAGGTCATTCTGTAAATGCATCCTTTGATAAAATCCTGTATTTAAAGAGGTACTTTCTTCTGGACCGGGCACAGTGGCTCACGCCTGTAATCCCAGCACTTTGGGAGGCCCGAAGCGGGAGGATCACTTGGGGTCAGGAATTTGAGAGACCAGCCTAGCCAAGATGGTGAAACCCCATCTCTACTAAAAATACAAAAATTAGCTGGGTGTGGTCGCACATGCCTGTAGTCTCTGCTACTTGGGAGGCTGAGACATGAGAACCGTTTGAACCTGGAAGGTGGAGGAGGTTGCAGTGAGCTGAGATCGCACCACTGCACTCCAGCCTGGGCCGCAGAGCAAGACTCAGCCTCAAAACAATTTTTAAAAAGTACTTTCTTCCCAAGATAGCAGCTGGAATTCAACATTAAACTCTTATTTGTGCCAGTAGTTGTGAGGCTGAAAATGGTATTCTCCCTGCCTTAATACTCTAGCAAAAAATTCAATAGGTCCAGCAAATAAAGTTTCCACTGTTTTAATGAGACCTCTTGGACTCCAAATCAGCTATGATATTCTTCACTTTCTAGAATAAGAATTAGAAAGCTGTCTCCTTTGAAACTGAGATACAAACATCCATCTAATTCTTCTACTTCTAAATTTCTAGATTTTACAACTACTGTCCCTGGGGCACACTGACCAGAGGTCTAAGTCATATGAGTGCTAAGGTAATAAAATGGTTAGATAGGTTAGGACGGTTACCAAAAGTTAGATGTCAAGAAGGCAGCAAGGACTATGGTAAATTCCTTGGTCTGAAGACAAACTACTGGCTTTTGGAAAGGGCAGGAGGTAATATTGAACAGGAGAGCTCTGTATCACAGAACTATGCTGCTTGTAAGCTAGAGATGATCAGGCCTAAGCAATCATAGTCTGTGGCTTTAAAGGGCAGCTGGTTTCTGACTAGGCATCTTCAAGGTCTGTATCCACTGGCAAGGGCATTTGAGTAGTCAGATGAGGTTCCAGATGGCAATCGACATGCCCAAGGGTTTAGGGCCCTGACCCCCATCTTTGCTGTTGCTGAATGTGGGTAGTTACAAGGGCACTAGTGAATGAATCATATTTTTAAAAAATCTGTGAATCTGAAAACTGACTTAAGCCTAGAAACTAAACTTCTTTAATAGAGAACAGCAGTAGACTCAATATTAGATTTGGCTTCAAGAATATTTCAAAACATTTTATGGAATATAGGCTTGGGAAAAAGAAAAGAATTTGTCAAAACAAACAAACCAAAAAACCCTTCTATTTCTGAAAATGTGAACATGCTCCATTCACAGTTTAACTCCAAAAAGAAATCAATTTGATTTTAAAACTAGCAATACTAATAAAGAGTATTTTTCCTGAGTTTTCCCATTGGCTCACTGAAATGAAATTAAGCTGAATTTGGTTTCTACATATTTGTACTTTATAGAATTCTAACACCAAATGAAAGTACCTACAGAATTCTAACACTAAATAAAACTACCTCAACTATTTCATTTTACAAAACATACTGTACACACATACATATTTCACTATACAAAAGAAAAAAACGCCAAAGGTTACAAAATAGATTAATGGCAGAGACAAACGGTTACCTAGCACAGAGCTCTTTAAGTATGTCATAGTTACACTCTGTTCATCACAAACTGCTTATGGAATGAAAGATGTTTGCCTTCCAGCTTGAAAATTATACACAGTTATCACTACCAGTTCAGACACCTATCAAAGAATCATTTTTAAAGTGCTGAAAGCTGTCTGAGTACTTTGATTTCAACAATCAAGTTTCCTGTGTGGCTTAGGGTAAGGATAGGAGTATGAAGAGGTGGGCTAATTTCTAGAAATATTCCCAAATGGGTTGGTATCCTTAATTACAGGGAAGGCGTGAGAGAATATGGAAGGTGATGAATAGGTACAGAATATAATCCCTTCAAGTTTTTCTTGTATGTGTTTATAACGACTAAACATACAAACTAAGTGTGCACACACCACAGACATATATGTAGCTACATATGCGTATACACACACACACACAAACATAAAGATACACAAAATGAACTCAATCATATGTTTTGGAAATATAGACTAAATTAACTACTTTATTTTCATATACTGTGAATGCACTCTGATGCATCAAACTCTTACAAAATGTAAATTGGTCTTCAATTCTCTTTGGTAGCTTGTTACTAAAAAAAGAGAAGATTCTTTTAAAACTTTTCATGGAATCCACGATTTCCTTGGCCTCAAGGGTTTGTAATGAAACAGCGGAAAAAGTTTTGAAGCCACACAAACTCTGGGTTCTTTTCCCAACACCCCCATGTATTGATTCTGTAATCTTGGACAAATTATTTAAACTTTCTAAGTCTTGATTTTCTCATCTACTAAAAATAGCAATCATCTAAGATCAAGATGAAACACAAGTCACCCAGAACAAAGTATAGTCTCCATGAATAAAGAACATGTCTGTTTTGTTTCCCTAGCACCTGGAACAGGCAGACACTAAATATTTGTTTATTATTTATCCACTAGAAAACAATAAAGTCGCAGGACCAACCCTGTCAACTAAGCTAATGCTACATAAAAATTACATGCAGGATTAGCTGAAGAACATAAATTCTATACATAAGGGTCTCTGAGTTTTCTTAACGTTATCCTTCAGAAAAAGATCATAAATCTGATGACCTGTCACATCCTGATCAAGAAGCCAGTCATGAAATGTAAGCCTTACAAAGTATATTCTTTTTTGTGTTTTACAACTATTAATGGAAATGAGATATAAGACTCCCTCTTTTGGGCCCCTTTCTTCAAAAAAATAGAAGGCAAAAAAGAATATTTTATTTGGCTTATACTCTTAGAATCTGTGTTTTTAAAAATTTATTCAAAATTAGTTTGTGATACACATATATTTAGTCAAGGAAATGTTCTTACTAGCCTCAAATTCCCAATCAACACAGGCCATTAAAGTAATAAAAACTTTCTTTTTCTAATTCCCTTTGTGGCATATGCACCCCGAACCTCCAAAGGAACACAAGGAGTGGAACACTCAGCTAAAGATCTAGAAAAATGTTCCTTATTACGCATATTACAGTAATTACAATAAGATACTTAAAATAGTAGTGGTTAGTTATAAAGAGAGACTATAGTCCTGTTCACCTGGACTTGTTTCATAAAGAATTTTTACTTACTGGCACCCTAACTTACTGGCTATATGATCTTGGCCAAGTAAATTAACCTCTGACAGCCTTGGTTTCCTGTTCTATGATTTGAGGTCACCACCAACACCTTCAGTCCCATGTTATTCAACCATCTAAGGAACACATCAAGTCACACAATACAGATGCTTAGTATCTACTTGCTGACTGAATTTGTGGGTGCGTCTCTGCCAGTAGGGAGTCCAGGTAATAGATGAAAGTCTATCAAAGGGATATTAAAACCATTTATCTGCCCGATCATTCAAATCAGCAAAGGCAGTGACATCCTACCAATGAAAACAACAGGCGAGAGAAATTCTGAAAATAAAAATATGCTTTAACTTTAAAAACCTATACCAATAAAATCACGAATAATCAGTTTGTTTCAACAAGTATGTTTTCATAGTTTATAGTATTTATGACAAATATCTGTCAAATGTCTTAACCTAGTTCATATGCAGATTTAAATATTCAGAATTCACAAACCACTTTAAGTATTTATTTCTCTTATATAAATCCAGTTAGTACCTGTCATCATATTCACCTAGTCTCTTCCTCTTCCCTCTTCTTCAACTCCCTGGCATAGATATCCTCAACTAGACCCAATCAAGGATTTTCCACCCCTTCCCCAGCCCCACACCAGGCACAGACACCCACTTACCACAGCACAGATCACTATCTCGTTCCTATACTCCTGTGCAAAAGCAGCTCTGCTTCTGTGAACAAAAAGCTTTGGTGACTTGACTCATTATTTACAGAACTGTACTAAACCCCTTCTGATGGGCCACATTATGAGGCATCTACAAAATAACATCAGAGGGACTCAATCTGGAAATTTAATTTACCTTCCATTTCTTCTCAAAGTTCCCCTCACTGGTAAGATTCTCACCTGCAACTGTCTACCAAAACATAAGAAGCAATCAGATTTAAATTCCCTTTATTTCATTTTACTAATCACTTTTCCTTTTATGATCATAAACTCTCTCTCATTCCTTTAATATACATCTTGAGTCTATTCCAAGGATCTGTCCACCCCATTCTCCTATGAAATCAAAGTTCTCCACCTGTGTCCTTTCTTCTGGTTCAGTATCAGAATGACAGATACTGAGCAATGCTCACCAAAGTGTGAGAAAAAAATAAAATTATAAAATCATACACATATTTACATTTACGACACAGACTCTACTTACATGAGGCTTACAATCCATCTTTTATATGAATACTCCTTGAGCTAAGTCTGAATTTTGTAATGTTTACAAAACACTAATTGAATTTCAAAGTGCATGTGAAATCCAACACGACCTTCTCTTCCTTCTGACCTGGTAGACTTTTTAGTCATCCTTTAAGTCATCCCCTTTAAGTCTCAGCTCAGTTATCATCCTTTCCATGAAAACATTCCCAGAACCCTACAAGCAGAACTAGTTCTTCCTTCCTCTGGGCTTCTGTAACACTTCATTTATAGCTTTTATAAACCAAACACCACTAAGTAATTTAATTAGCTACCTACCTACCTATCTACCTATCTATCTCATATACCATTGAGTCTAAGATGCAAGTGATCATAAGAAAGAAAAAAGTTCTGCTAAACTATGACATGCCTTTTGTGTAATCAAAGGCATGTCATAATTTAATTAGTAGAACTCTGAAATAATTTCAAAGATTTAAAATGGGTTCAGTCGCAGTAGCTTATGCCTGTAATCCCTGCACTTAGGGAAGCTAAGGTGGGTGTATCACCTGAGGGCGAAACCTTCTCTCTACTAAAAATACAAAAATAGGCTGGATGTGGTGGCAGGTGCCTGTAATCCCAGCTACTCAGGAGGCTGAGGCAGGAGAATCACTCTAACCCAGGAGGTGGAGGCTGGAGTAGGCAAGATCATGGCACTGAATTCCAGCCTGGGTGACAGAACAAGACTCTGTCTCAAAAAAGTAATAAATAATAAAAATAAATAAAATGTAAAAAGCATGTCCTAGAAGCAGAGAAATACAGTATATCTCCCACAACAGATAATACATACTATGAGGGCAGAAACATGTCTTGCTTCATCTTTAGTTTCTCAATCCCTATTACCATGCTTGATACAGAGTAGGGGGAAAGAACAAACAAACCTAATGTTTTCACCTAATCCCTTACCACTTCTTTCATGTTATTCTGGGTCCTAGAGAAATTCAACAAGCTATTGTTTATATTTAGCAACCATTTACTTCACTGCCACAGTCTTTCTAGAGACCACTGTGAATTCATAACTAAATTACTCCAATAATATGCTTTTATCTGGGCTCCTGATTTCTAACTTTTCTACACTTTTATCTACAAAGAAACATTCTGTAATTATCATTTGCATTACAAATATTTTCACTCAATACCTCCAATCCACTAGATTCAAATTTTTCAAATTTATTATTTTTTTCATTTTTATTACTCAAAAAAGTTTCATTTTTTTATTTAGTTTTCTGACTCTGTGCTTGCGCCTTCAACACTTTCACAAGGCCTTTCTGCTCCTCGATAAGGAAAGCACGTTTGATCCTGTCACAAACAAATTTAGCACACATGGAACCACCATAGGCCCTGCTGACATGTTTCTTTGTTTTGGACAACCTCATAAAAACTTTAGGTCTTACAGCATGAACCCTCGAAGTCTGCCTGGGCACATGCCACATGCAGATTTTGGTGTTTTTCCAACCTTCTTGGTATAAAGGTAAACAATTCTATTACCAGGGGTTCAGGACAGCCTAGTTTTGTTAGAGACTGTATTGTAGGAAAGCCCACGTCAGTACGTCAAACACTGGACCATTTTGAGTGCCTGCAGATGATGTCCCCAGAAGAGAAAGAAGAAAACTCAATTTATTTTTAATTATTATTTTGGCAGAATCACTTCTTCAAACAAAATGTTAGGAAGTGCTTCAGTAAACACATAACTTGTGTGGCTGAAGCAGGAGTGCCACAGGCTGTTTGGTTGGCAATTCTGAGCTACTATGTGAGATCACTATGCCTCTAGGAAGCACACAGGAGAGACCCCATCATTCCCTGTGTTAGTCATAAGCTTCCACCTGATAGCTATTTTTCCTCCAATCTTTGGTACCCATCAAGCTCATTACAAGTTTAGCAGCTTGACTCAAGACATCCTCACTCTTCACCTCTCACCCCCAAAGTCTCAAATGTCCACTTTCCGAACTAATCTTTAAGGCCTATTTCAAGTCCTATCTCCACCAGAAAAAGCCTTTCTTGTTTACTCCCCAATAACCTCACTGACTTCTGATCTCTCACATTTGTTTTCCATACCTCAAAACCCAGTACTTAAGTATAAACTCTCACATGTAGTTGCAACTGCCATATAATGGTTTCATGTATGTAAGTCTTTCTCCTAAACATAAGCATCATTTTAAGACAGGCTAAATTAGTACCTTCAAAATCTAACAAGGGCTAAGCAGACAGCAGACATTTAGTTCTTACTATACTGAAATACACCATTTTCTTTTCGAGACAGGGTCTCACTCTGTTGCCCAGGCTGAAGTACAGTGGCATGATCTCAGCTCACTGCAACCTTCAACTTCCAGGCTCAAGCAATTCTCCCACCTCAGACTCCCAGGGTAGCTGAGACTACAGGCAAGCACCACTATGCCCAGCTAATTTTTGTATTTTTAGTAGTGATGGGTTTCACCATGTTTCCCAGGCTGGTCTCAAACTCCTGAGCTCAAGTGATCCAACTGCCTCAGCCTCCCAAAGTGCTGGGATTACAGGTATGAACCACCATGCCCAGCCACACCACTTCTTTTCCACCTGGAAATACACCTCTCTCTCCATACATCTCATCTCACCCTTGCTTGCACTTTACCAAAGCTTTCTGATTCCTCTATACAAATTTCTCATTTACCTCTGACATGTAACTCAAGCTAATATACATACCTAAAATAGCTCATTCTCCCACTTTACTACTTCACATTCTTCTAGTGGGTGTCACTACGTACAGATGTTGCCGGGTTACCACCTCTTGCCTTGTTTTCTTTACAATATGCAAAGCCTTTTCATATATATTATCTTATCTAATCTTTGAGACTCTATGAGGTAAAGAAGGCAGGAACTAATATCACTATTCTGCAAATGAAAAATGAATGGAACTACAATTATGATGTTTGCCCAGATGGTACAGCTAATGGGGGGGGGGCGCTGAAAGCACTCAAATAAAAATGTGAGTTTTAATTCTTAATGTGCTATATGACGCCTCTATGTACATATGATCTGCAACAATAATAAACCTACTATGAGAAACATTACCTCTGATCAAGCACAGATATTTCCAATCTCCTTAATTTATTATCATCCCTGAGGAAAGGAGAACTTCATATATTTGAATTATCACTTTTTGTATTTTTTTTGTATTCAAAAGATTCTTGAGTCTTAAACATTTTACATACATATAGATACATTTTTAAGAGACAGGGTCTCACTCTCTCACCTAGACTGGAGTGCAGTGACTGTCACAGCATACTATAACGTTGAACAGAACTCGTGAGTTCAAGCAATCCTCCCGCCGCAGCCACTTGAATAGCTGGGACTACAAGCATGGACCACCACACCCAGCTAATTTTTTTCTTTTTCCTTTTTTTTTGTAGAGACACAGTATCACTGTGTTGCACAGGTTGGTCTTAAGCTCCTGGGCTCACGTGATCTTCCTCCCTCAGCCTTGCAAAGTGCTGAGATTACAGGCATGAGCCACTGTGTTTGGCTTCAAACATTCTAAAAAAAAACACCTCTGTACCAGATATTCTGAGCCAAAAAGAAAGTGTCTACTGCAGGACAGAAAGAAAGAAGAAAGACAGAAAGACAGAAAGAAAGAAAGAAAGAGGGGGGAGGGGAGGGTAGGGAAGGAGAAGAGAGAAGAGAAAGGGAAAGGAAAGGAAAGAGGGTGTGAGGGTAGTAGAGAATGAGAAATTACTTAATAAATACAATGTACATTACTGAAGTGATGGATACACTAAAAGCCCTGCCTTCACCACTATACAACACAGCAATGTAACAAAACTGTACTTTTACCCCATAAATTTATACAACTAAAAGATAAGCATAAATACCTTAAAAATAAAAAAGGCATACTGGATTTGCTTACTCCGTAGGGAAAACTGACAAATTTAATGCTGCCAGTGCTTCCCAGAATTTGGGCTCTTTTAGGATCCTGGATTTTCCAATTGTTCTCTAATTCCACTCAAGAAAAGGTAATCACATTGTTCACACTAAAGTGACAGTACCAGAAACACAACTATGGTTTAAGAGCTAGAGTAGTACCCCCTTATCAGAGCGGGGAAATATGTTCCAAGACCCCTACTGGATCCCTGAAACCATGGACCGAACCCTATATATATTGTTTTTCATACATACAAACCTAGGATAAAGTTTAATTTATAAGTCACAAAAAGTATGAGATTAACAACTTCTCTTTGGCATGTATTTGGCTTATCTTAGATATATCCGAACTGCCGGCATTACTACGTTTGCACCTTGAGGCCATAAATATATAAAATAAAAATACTTGAACACACTGCGATACTACAGCAGTTAAGGCTACTAAGTGACTTGTTAGTAGCATATACAGAGTGTATAACTGGATAAAGAGAAACTTCCCATTGACCTTGGACAGACAGATTTCATCACACTACTCAGAAAGGTGCGCAATTTAAAACTTGTAAATTGTTTCTTTCTAGAATATACCATTTAATATTTTTGGACCACGGTTGACTACAGGTAAGTGAAACCACAGATAAGAGGAGGCTACTATACTGAGATAAAATATCGTTAACTACAAATTCAGCGTCAGAACTAAAGCACATGTTTAAAATACTGTTTTGGTATTCACCAAATAAAAGAGCAAATGATACAGAAAAACAGCACCTAAGCACATGGTAAATTTAAGAGCAATGAACAGAAATATATTAATTTATGAATTAAAGTGCTGCATTTATTGCTTAATAGAATTCACCCTAATTATAAAGTCTCCGCAAGAAAAATGGTAAATATCACCCTCAATCTCTCTCACAAAAATCCCTAAATACCTAATCTTGTAAGTTTAACACTTATAGAGAACTCTGACCATGTGCTGGATGGGAGTACCCAGAACAAGCTAAAATATATACTCTAATTTCATAGATCTTAAATTTTAGAATTAGAAGAAGACTCAGAGTTTATAGTTTAATCCAACTTTCTATACAGTACAAGAAATTCTTCTGAAGTCTACAGTATCTTTGACAGATGAACATCCAATCTTTAATGATCACTACCTACTGAAACAAATCATTCCATTGTTGCATAACTCTAGTCTGCCTTTGTGTGTGTGTACATGTATACATATTCTATGTTTTTTCAGGGCCAAACAAAATAACAGAACTATGTCAGTTAAAAAAAAAAAAAAAAGCCCTTCATATATCTAAAGACAACTGTCACAATTTCTTGTTTTCTTTTATAGAAACAACTCCATTCTTTGATTATTGCTATTATCCCACATTCTTCATTCTGGGAATCTTTCTTGGTATGTTTGCAAGTTTGTCAATGCCCCATTTAAAATGTGCCACCCGGTACGGTGCAAAATATTGCAGAAGTGTTTGACGAGAACAAGGTACAGGAGGAGCTTTATTCTATTCTCAGTTCATATTAAGCTAATAAAACCCAAATCATTTTCACAAGTCCTTCTGCCAAACCAGGTTTTTTATCTTGTAGGTATATAATTCCCTTCATCTTTTTCTTTCTTTTTTTGAGACAGAGTCTCACTCTGTTGCCAGGCTGGAGTGCAGTGGCGCAATGTTGGCTTGCTGCAACCTCCACCTCCTGGGTTCAAGTAATTCTCCTGCCTCAGCCTCCCGAGTAGCTGGGACTACAGGCACATGCCACCATGCCTAGCTAATTTTTTTTGTATATTTAGTAGATGGGATTTAACCACATTGGCCAGAATGGTCTCGATCTCTTGACCCCGTGATCTATCTGCCTTGGCGTCCCAAAGTGCTGGGATTACATTGGTGAGCCACAGTGCCTGGCCAATACCCTCCATCTTAAGTAGAGGATCTTACCTGTTATATATATATACCTTACTAACTCTGGCCCACCATTTCAGCCTATTAAGATCACTCTGAATTTCCTATTAAGATCACTCTGAATTTCAATTCTATCATATTAGCATCACCTCCCAGCTTTGTCTCATATTTGAATTTAGTAAATACAGCCATCCTTCAACCTGGTATTTGAAAAAACAATGTCAAACAATACTACATCAAAATTATTTCTATTTTGCAATAGTATGAGAATGCTTACAGAGATGAATAATCAATTACCACTTTTCATATAATTGTGCAACCTGCTATGGGCCTTCAAAGAGACCAGGAGTATCAATACTAAAATCAAGATATATTATGTTAACATTATTTCCTTTGCATACGCATCTGGAAACCCTAAAGAAAGAAGATATGAACCTAGTTTCTTAGTGAACCCATACTGGCTCCCAGTGACTCCTGAGTTCTTTTTTAAAATGCTCAAGAGCCAACTATTCAATAGTTCATTCAAGGACTTTGCTAAGAATGGTTATCAAGTTCATTTGTCTGAAGTTCAGGATTTTTTAAAAAACTTAGGTGTTATTCATGCTAAATTTTCTGGTACTTTTTACCATGCAGCATAAATTTTAAGTTATTGATACTACCCTGAAACTGAATCTGAAAGTTCCTTCTGACCTTAGGATAACTTCCAAAAAGCAAACCCAGAAATGCAGTAGAAAGACAACTGAAGCAGAAGTCAAGATTCTAGCCCTCACTTTACTGTAAAATATAAGAGGGTCATTTAACCTCTCTGGGCTTCAATTTCTTCATCTCTAAAATAGGGCTAAGGAAAGAGGGTGGAAGAAAGAGGCTCAGTTATTTTTAAGGTACCTTAGTAACTATAATTTCATTAAGCTTTCATCTCACCACATACTTAAATAAGCCATTGGTGGTTCAACAGGTTTCCTTTGCCACAATTTGCTCATTCACTAGGTAGCAAAATTGCAAGCATTATGAACATCCAATCTTAACTCAAACCCATACGAGAAGAGTATAGAAGAGCACACATGTGTATAGTCTGGTATTAGGCCAGGTCCCCCTGTTACTGTCAATCCTTACTGTGTCACCCCCAAGTACTTAATGTAGCAATGCAGAACCTCCGATCCACATTTCTTCAAACAGTAAAAACACAACATGCCTTTATAAATAGACTTTAGCAGCAATATCAAAAGGTTACAACTGCTGAGCCATAATCTCCAAGATCCTTTCCACCTACAATCCTATCATTTTGTAAGGGTATGTTATTTCTACAGGATCTACACATAGCACCATTCCCTATCTTCCTCCTTCATTAAGCAAATTTAAAGCTGTGAGTGCTTTCATGCCTGCCCCAATATACCTCGTGATCTGCCCACCTTAGCCTCCCAAAAGTGCTGGAATTACAGGCATGAGCCACCACACCCATAACATTCTTAATTTGCCCCAATATTCCTATGCGTGCCCCAATATTCCTTAAGTACAACTCATTATATATTCTCTGATTCAGAATATGAAAAGCAGGTGATTAAAACTCTATTTTCAGCCAGTCACGGTGCCTCATACCTGTAATCCCAGCATTTTGGGAGGCTGAGGTGGGGAGATCACCTGACGTCAGGAGTTTGAGACCAGCCTGGCCAACATGGCAAAACCCCATCTCTTCTAAAATTATAAAAATTAGCCAGACATAGGCCTGGCGCAGTGGCTCACGCCTGTAATCCCAGCACTTTGGGAGGCTGAGGCAGGTGGATCACCTGAGGTCAGGAGTTCAAGACCAGCCTGACCAACATGGAGAAACCCATCTCTACTAAAAATATGCAATCAGTCTCGCATGCTGGCACGTGCCTGTAATCCCATCTATTCGGCAGACTGAGGCAGGAAAATTGCTTGAACCTGGGAGGCGGACGTTGTGGTGAGCCAAGATTGTGCCACTGCACTCCAGCCTGGGTAACAAAAGCAAAACTCCATCTCAAAAAAAAAAAAAAAAATTAGCCAGGCATGGTGGCATGTGCCTACTCTTGGGAGGCTGAGGCCGGAGAATTGCTTGAACCCAGGAGGTGGGGTGGGCAGTAAGTAGATATCCTGCCACTGCCCTCCAGCCTGGGTGACAGAAGAGACTCCATTTCCAACGCAAACAAACAAACAAAAAACTCTATTTTCCTTTGTTACTCTATCTTGAAATCCTTCTAAAAAAAAAAATGCTGGGCTGGGCACAGTGGCTCATGCCTATAATCCCAATACTTTGGGAGGCTGAAGCAGGTGGATCACAAGGTCAAGAGTTCAAGACCAGCATGGCCAACATGGTGAAACCCCGTCTCTACTAAAAATCAAAAATTAGCCAGGCATGCTAGTGCATCCCTGTAGTCCCAGCTACTCGGGAGGCTGAGGCAGGAGAACCACTTGAAACCAGAAGTCAGAGGTTACAGTGAGCCGAGAACATGCCACTCTAGCCTAGGCAACAAGAGTGAAACTCTGTCTCAAAAAACAAAATGCCTTTTTAAAAAATTAATGTGGTTCTACATTGAGAACTTTTCATCTTCCATGAAAAAAATCATTTAATAGTTAAAGCCAGCTTGGTAGTTCGGAGCCTGAGTCATTCGAATTGTGTACAAGAGCTGAGTTTCTAATAATGAATTCCAATCTATAACAAAAAATATTAGAAGATTTTAAGGAAATAAGATTACTGGAGTAAATCTGACACCTCTGAAAAAAGGGTAACTGACCACGGGAGTACATGAGTTATGTATACATACAGCTCCATGTGGAAAATCCAAATTAATAAAACATATATGGCAAAGGAAAACCGTATTTGTATTAAACCTCAAGACAATTTTCCACCTTTAATAGCTCTGGAAAACAAGATCACTGTAAGAGGTTAATTCTACTGAATAAAATTCAGTTTTAAAATTAAATATAAATTTTAATTATTTTCTTTGGTACTAATAATGAAGAACTGGTCCTCCCACTTCTGGTTTCATACTATATCCCCAGGTTTCATATTTTAATTCCCTGGAGAAGTAAAAAAATTAGATAAGAGAGTCAAGTTCTTCAAGGGTCAGCAGTATCTTATCATCAAGTCTGAACTTCCTCTGTGGGAGAACCAGCATAAAATTGTTAATTTCCACTAAAATTGACTGAGAAATACTCATTCATCAATCAAAAGGCCTACAGTATGATCTCTGTTACTATATATGATGATTACTGCCAAAAATAAGGCACATTGGGGGCCACCGCAAGTTAATTACAGATTTAGCTATCCACAGTTCCTACAAGCTCCAAATTCTTTAAGAAAATGTAGCACCTAAAATTCACTTTATTTAGGGCTCTTTGACTATTAGAAGACATTGTGAAAACAGGTAGTTCATTCTCCTCAAAGGAGCTTAAGCCAGAAGTACAATTAGTTGTCTTTGAGCTTAAACTAAGATTTCTGCTCTTCCTCTGAAGTCAAACTCAGCATGTTCTCCCTTATAAGTGGGAACTACAAAAAAAAAGATGTACACATGGACATACAGGTGGAATACCAACACTGGGGACTACAAAAGGTGGGGGGCTGGGTGAGGGTTGAAAAATTACCTATTGGGTACAATGTTCACTATTTGGGTGACAGGTACACTAAAATCTCACCACTATGCAATATATCCATGCAACACAACTGCACTTGTACCCCCTAAATCTATTTTTTTTTTTAAGTAAAAATTTTTCAAGTCAAATTCAGAATCCCAATAGGGAAACAAACAAAAATATGCAGAGCACACATATATTTGGTTCCTACTACAATTCTAACTAATGCTCAGCATGGAGTCAGGATTTACAGCTGAGACCAAAGCACAGAAACACATGATGCTGAATACACTACTAATGGAAGAGGATCCCCCTAGGTTGTCACCAACATTCTCATTTCATAAAACTAAGTATGAAGCTCCCCAGCTTCAAGTACTGGTTTCATTAGATTTACCTTGTATGATTTTACTTTTTTCAAATTTCCTCCTATACTTAAATGAAACTATCCAAATCATATAAATCCTGTAAGTGAAAAAATTATCCCTGAAAATGAAGAAATAACCACACCTATTGGCAGTGTTCAGCATACAGTAGCCATCTCAATACACACTTGGTGGAATAAAAATTAAAGGTTTTCAGCTGAGGGTTGGAAATCGATTAAGAAAAAAAAAAAAACTAAAAAGTTGTACTTGCCACCAAAATCTATTCTGAGGCACAAATGAACTAGCTCAACACCCACCTGCTTCCATATTCTGTCTTCTGGTTCACTGCTGATGACTAGACACTTGATTCTCGAACTTCAGTGAGTTTGTCTGAGACAGGGTCTCTGCCTGCCACTCAGGTGTAAGCGCAGCGAGGCAGTCACAGCTCACTGCAGCTGGCATCCCCTGGGCATAAGCGATCCTCCTACTTCAGCCTCCCAAGAAGCTGGGACCACAGGTGTACCACCACACACAGCTAATTTAAAAAAATTTTTTGGGAGAGATTACGTTGCCCAGGCTGATCTTGAACTAGTGGGCTCAAGCAATTCTCCCACCCTGGCCTCCCACAGTGTTGGGATTACAGGATGAGCCACCACACCCAGCCACTTCAGTGAGTTTTAGAATCACCTGCAAAGTATGTTGAAAGGCAAATCCCTTGTCCCCCACAATTCAAAACTTACAGTACCAGAAGCTGGATCCTGTGTTTATAATCAACCATTCAAGTTAATCTAAGTTTGGGTGGCCAAAACATTTGTTTACCCTCACAATGGCTATGGGAAAACCTCTGGATTGCAATAGATACCAATTAGAGAGCAGAAGAATTGATTACTTCTAACCTAAATTATAAATTACTCCATTCTCTTAATCACAATTCGCTAACTAATGCTTAATAAGATGAAATGGAAGTGAAATAAATTCTGCTTTTACAATGCAAACTGTCATTCAACCCACCAAAAACACTTTTCTGAAATACTACAATTATTGTCAAAGTTTTCAGCAAAGGAGTAGAAATAAAGCAAGTTAAGGATTGTAATCCAGAGAAACACTTAAATAATTACGTCGTAACAGTTGTAGGGGAAAAATACCACACTCAAAACACTAAATTACTGTGCTTGCCAATAAAGATGCCACTAGCCACATGTGGCTACTTAAAATTAAATAAAATCTAAAATTCAGTTCCTCAGATGCCCCAGACATATCTAACTGCTTAGGAGACACATGTATCCTATGGCTAACATTTTAGATAGGACACACGAACATTTCTAACATCACAGAGTGGTCCGCTGGATAGCGCTGGTCTAGAAGTAGTGGGTATCTACATAAAAACTATAATCTCAGTTCTCCTGAATCAGAAAGTTTTACCTGGCAATTTACAATTTCACATATGTATGTCTACTTTGGGTATTAACCGTAAAAGAAGAACCCTAGCATATTTCTTTGGCAACTTATTTCAAGAAAGGTCATTCAAAAGTGATAAACTTATTTATCTCAGATTATCAAAATAGGAATATTTAATTGACAAGGTCTGAAAGTATCAAAGGCACTAAAACACAACAAGGTTTTCATCAAATCAGAATCAATGAAAAGGGTCTAATTACTAGAAAACAAAAGTTATTAAGGACAATAAGACCGGTCCAAAAAAATTAAACTACTTGCCAAGTACTTCAGAAGTATCTATGTATATACATAACAAATAATAACTACTTTTAAAATCGGTTTAAAAATAACTTTACCACAATTAATTCAAATTAGTGAATTTTGTTAACATTTTTCATTGCTTTCCACCAACGTTACATTAAACATCTACAAATTACACAATGACAGTAAGATTTAATTAAACATAATTCTATAAATGATTATAAATTCAAATCCTTATATTAGCATAAAAGTAGACATAAAATTTAACCAAACAATTTACAACGTAAAACTCTCTCTCTCAACTGCATCAATATCTAGTTTAAAACAGTCCACTGTAATAAAACACAAAAGCATGGGTGACAAGATACTGAAGCTTGAGAAATAACTTCCATTAAAAAAAAGTTAGCCTTATTATACCACAGAATTAAAAGTTCAACAGACTCACAGTTACATATACCAATTCAGTTTAAAACTACTTTCCCTCAAAGAAGAGATAAATATCATTTTGACTAGGGTTCTTTCTGAAAAGTTCGAACGTACTCAAATAAGACCACTAAATTACAGAAGGCAATTATGATTCTAATCAGAAAGCTCTGTCCCATAGAATAATACTCTTTTAAAAACTGTCTAACAAATTTAACACATAAAACCTAACATCATAAAATCTACAAAACTGAACATGTCACACTGATTACTATAGAGCTATGTTTGTTACTATATTCCTGTTTCTGGTTCCTTATGTGTTTATTTCAGAGGCTATGTCAAACCCAAGAATCAGCAAAGAAAAGCAACGATTGTTATGAATACGATTTAAAAGGTACTTAAAAAGATGTCATAACTTACCTGCAACACTAGTGATTGTAACGGGAACTCCCTGCACTTGAACACCTGCAGCACCCAGGTTGGCAACGCTCACTGTCTGAAGGTTAGGCACTGATGCAAGCTGGGCAGTATTCAAAGTTATTGGGGCACCAGCAACAGCCACAGGAGCAATCTGAGCAAGAGTTGTGCCACCACTTGAAGACACTGGGGTGATGGTTAATTGTTGGGATAACCCAGCATTCTGAACTTGCAAATTTGAAAGACTCTGAATATTCTGAACCTGTACAGTCTGCCAACTGATTTGCCCTGAAGGTGTTAAAGTTGGAGCCCTGATAAGCACCTGAGTCGGATTTACTGCTTGAAGTTGAACATTCTGCAAAGGCTGCTGCTGGATGGTCTGAATTGTCTGCCCTGACTGGAGTTGAAATGACTGTGGTGGAATCGCCTGAATGATCTGTTGCTGAGGCTGTTGGATCTGGATCTGCTGTAAGATAGGTTGGCCTACAATTTGCACCTGCTGAAGAGAATTTGATTGATCCTGTGCATTCTGCATGCCATTAGGCTGTAGCTGACTGGAGCTCTGGGCTTCAGACTCAGTAGCAGCAGGTGTTTGAGATTCTTCAATGGTGCGTTCAGAACTACTGGCTGATGTGCTTGCATACTGGCCCGTATCTGCTGAGCTCACTAATGTGTCACTGCTTGTCAGAGATGTTGAAGCAGTGGTTGTGCAGGTAGTGGAGGAGGAGGGAGATTCCGGCATAGTACTGGCAGAAGTAGTGGTATTAGTGGGTGTGGAAACTAACTGATTCCCATTGGAAGTCCCACTATCAGCAGTAGTAGCAGGCTGGCCAACCTGCCCAGTCCCTCCTCCAGCAGCCACGTTGTTTATCACTGGCAAAGCTAGAGTCACGCCTCCAATGCTAATTGGTAGGGTGGTTACAACTTGAGCCTGAGTACCAGGAAGAGTCTGTAACTGAAGTGGTATTGAAACACCAGGTCTAATTTGGACTGGAACGGTCTGATTTGCCAGGTTTTGAGCAAGAATATTCCCAGAAGCTGTCCTGTTAGCAGCTGTGAGTATAGCTTGATTATTACCTGCAGAAATGAGCTGAATTTGACCCTGCAAATCCTGTAGAGATGAACTACTAGTTGGATTGATTTGAATTTGTTGACCTTCCACTGTCTGAAGTTGTGGAATCACTTGGTACTGTACACTACCACTTGGATTTTGTACTTGTATGACTTGAAATTGACCAGGGGTGGAAGAATTACCTGATTTGGTTTTTGTAGGAGATGCACTCCCGTTATTACTGCTGGAAGAACTAGACGAACTAGAAGTTGGTTGAGAAACGTTATTTTCTTTTGAAGCAGGAGGAGTGGAGGCAACAAGTTGCCAAGCGTTTCCAGCAAGTTGCGTTGTTACCAGTTCTAGCTGTTGTGGTTGATTCTGAAGTTGCACCAATCCTTGGCTTGGATCTATAATAATTTGTTGTTGTCCAGTTGCTTGATTTTCACCAGGAGTCCCTATTTTGCTGCAAGTAGCTGCCAGTAAAGCCAGAGGAGAGGGCTGAGAGTCCTACCCAAAATGGGGCGGTAAAGCAGAAGGGGGAAAAAAAAAGTGGGCGGATTTAGTGGAGGCCAGTAGTCGCCAGGGGGTTACTTATTTTGACAACTCTACATAACAGAATTTAGGAAGCAGCAGAAATCAAAAACAAATACGAACAAAAGTAGATAAGAACTATATGAATAAGGAAGCAGGTCCTATAATATCAAGTTTAATAAAAGGAAATTTCTTTAAAACTTTGTTAAGTGTTTTGTTCCTAAACTCAAAATGCCCTTGGGAACACACACACCGTTTTCTTATAGTCTGAATTCCTGATGTAATTTTAAACAGCGTTATACCCTCAAAGAGGTGAAATCTTGATGAATTTACAATTTAAGTTCCTCACTCTCAGAAAGATGCTTTGAGTGGATAAACATTTTTATTCTGTTCTTTACTTCCGGGCATTTAAAGGGCATAACTCCCTCTCTTTCCTAATGTGTCGTGAAGAATTTTTTTTTATTTGTTTGCTTTTACCTGGGAGCCTGAGGTTTTGGGTTTTTTATTGTTACTCTCTGGCTCAGAGGTTTTCCCTCCTTCTGCAGCCATCGCCGCTGCCGCCTCCTCCTCCTCCTCCTTCTTCTGATCTGCAACAAACCCCCCAACCACACACACACACGACAACAGGTTATTAGGATTATTATTATTCGTCTTCTCCCTCTCCTCTTCTCCCCCCTCCCCCCGAACATTAATCTCCATAAACCCGCGATCCACGCACACCGGCAGGGGGTGGGGGAGAAGGAGGGAAGGGAGGAGGGGGTATCACAAAACGTGGTTTGAAACCCGACCCATCGGCTCCAGAGCAACACCCAGAAGGAGGTTGTTCTCTCTCAGACATTAAGACAAAACACAACCCTCCTTCCCTCCCCCTGATTCCCTCCCGCCCTCTCCTCCTCCCCTTAAAGCATCTCAGCGGCCCCGGGGGAGGGGGGAGAACCGAGCAGGGTCTGGGGAGGGAGGGTGAGAGGGAGGCGGCGAAGGAGACCGAGGGGGGTGGAGAATACGTACCGCTCATCCCGCATTAACAGGACAAACCCTCAGACGGAGACACTGGGATAGAGGTGGGTGGGGGTGGGGGCGAGGCGGGAGGAGAGGCCGGTCCCGCCCGCCCGCGGTGGCTCGGAGGAGGCTGTAGCTGGCACAGGCTCTGCCTCTTTTTCCGCGAATGGCCGCCGCTGGGCTGTGGCGTAGCAGCTCCTCTCTCCGCCCGAGCCCGGCTGACTCGCCCTTGATTGACAGCGGCGGCGCGCGGCGCGGGCGGCGGCGCGGGTCGGGGGCGGGGCCAGGGCGGTGCGAGCCCGGCCGACTCCCCACCCCCCTCGGCCTCTCTCCGCCGGAGCCTCCGACTCTCCACCCCTTCCCCCAGCGGATTGGCCGCCGACCTGCCGGGGGCCGGGGCGCTGGGGCCGCCTCCTCTCCACCCCCTTTCTCGGGGTTATTCTTTTAGCAGCTCTTCTCCTCCTCCCTGGCTCCTCTGGCGCTTTTCCCTCGGCGTTCTAACTCAGCAGCGCTGCCGGTAGGCCCTCCATACAGCCAAACTTGTTGTCTCAGGATATCCCGCCCCCTACTCATTTCCCGGCGCCCTCCACTCAAAAACCCGCTCCAGCATGTCTCCAATTGCCACTAAAGAAAAAAGTAGGGCCCTCGCTCCAGGAAAGCGAGAGGGGCCGACGTGGGCGCGCGCGGACCACTGGCGGCTCGATGCGCCGAGTGAACTGCCCGCTGCCCCCGCGCAGGGAGCATGGCTTTCCTGAGGCGCATCCGGACGCGGGCGCCCTTTTTCCTTGGCTCGGTTTCCATTGGCTGAGCCCCCGGTGACGCGCGCTCAGTGGTGGGAGAAAGGGGGCGGGGCAACGCCGCAAAGGCTGTCGGCACTCGTAGTTTCCGGCGGCCGCGGCGCCTTCTTCGAGGCACCGCCTCTCTCCCGCCCCCGACCGAGGCCTGGCTGCCGAGCGGAAAGCTGCCCGAGGGGGCGGTGGCGGCAGGGCGTGGCCGGGGCCGAGTGGGAGTTGAACTGAGCGAGGAGGAGGGGGAATGGGTGTTGTTTGCCTGGGCCTATCCGCCGCGCGGGGCTGCCTAAAGCACCTCTGCCACCGCCTCCTCGGCTCCAAGCCGCTCCCCGCGGGGCGAGCTCACACCCGGAGCGCTCGGCGATTGAGCGGGCGGCGGCGTGGGGAGGCGGGGTTTGCTGTCCTCGGGGTTTGAATGAACCCGGCTTCTTGAAGCAGCGCCCTCGCCTTGCCTTTCTTTGCTCACCTTCCTCTCAGGCCCCCCGCATTGAGTCTGAGGCCTGTTTTCTCACTGAGAAGGATCTTCCATTTTTATTTGTTGTCTCTCTGACTGGCAGCTGGTGCAGAGCACTGACCCGCCTTCTAGGGTTGCATCGCGTTTTGCCGAAAAGCCTAAGTGGTTGGCAGAGTTCTGTCTTACGGATCTCACAAGAGTCTCTGGGCAAAGAAAAGCGCCGCTCCGTATGGGTCAGCCCCGCTCGTGGTTTAGTATAAGCGTATGGGCAAGTGCAATTTACATCTGGCTGCACAAAGCATTTTATTGTCAGATGCACTTGAGCAGTCTCCTGCCCCAGCTTCCCTCCAAAGTCCTGAAGTCTGGATGCTGCCGTGGAATATAATCAGCGCCTGATTAAGTGTACCAAAGGTGGAAGTGACCCTACATGTAAACACTGGCCTTGGGAACAAGGCATGCTTACCCACCCAGGCTCAAAGCCATTCTCTCTCTTTTAACCTGGGCTCCACAGTCAGCCTTGGGCATTTTTGTCTCCTGCCTGAGGCCTGACATGCTACAAGGGTGAGGAGGTCCCAGATGCTGAACTTCTCTAGCATTTCCTTTACTTGTTAAAGTAATTGCAAAATCAGATGGTGACAAAGCCATGCAGCAAAACGAAGCAATTCGAGTAATTACATAGTATTGTCTACCCCATCTTATAAAATGAGCCAGAGATCCTACCCCATCTTATAAAATGAGCCAGAGATCCCTGAACAACATGCTTTTCCCCCATCGTGTACAATATAGAAAGCTCTGAAGTGCTTCTTGCATTTACATATATACTGTCTATCCTCAGGTCCCGTCCTCCCCTTAGTCCATTCCCCATGATAAATGAAAGAAGACATTTTTCAGACTTACAAATTGGGGCTTTCCTTGTCGTTTTCTTTTAGAAAACCTGCTTCTGAGAGGCAATGTCACTGTCTCTAAACCATAGATTAAAAATAATGCTTTGGGAGGCTGAGGCGAGCGGATCACAAGGTCAGGAGTTCAAGACCAGTCTGGCCATCATAGTGAAACCCCGTCTCTACTAAAAATAAAAAAATTAGTTGGGTATGGTAGTGTGTGCCAGGAATCCCAGCTACTCAGGAGGTTGAGGCAGGAGAATCGCTTGAACCTGGGAGGCGGAGGTTGCAGTAAGCGAGATTGCACCACTGCACTCCAACCTGGGTGACAGTGCGAGACTCGGTCTCAAAAAATAAATGAATAAACAGCCATCACTATGAATCTACAAAGCCCTAAATATTCTGCATCCTGTAGATAAGTGGCAATACTGGTATCCAAGAAACATAAGTCCTGCTTTTTATGGTGGACCAAAGTCTTCTAGTCCCTGGCTGTTACGGACTGAATGTGTTCTCTGCCCCCTTCCCCATTCATGTGTTGAAATTCTAGACGGGGCGTGACTCACGCCTGTAATTCCAGCTCTTTAGGAGGCCAAGGCAGGTGGATCACTTGAGCCCAGCAGTTCCAGACCAGTTTGGGCGCCATAGTGAAGCCCAGGCTCTACAAACATTAGCTGGCGTGGTGGCGCTAGGCTGTGGTCCCAGCTTCTTGTAAGGCTGAAGCAGGAAAATCACTTGAGCCCAGGAGGCGGAGGTGGCAGTGGGCCAAGGTGGCGCCACTACACTCCAGCCTGGACAGCAAAATGAGACCCTGTCTCAAAAAAAAAAAAAAAAAAAAAAAAAAAAAAAAAAAAAAAAAAAAAAAAAAAAAAAAAAAAAAAAAAAAAAATGGAAGGAAGGAGGGAGGGAGGAAGGGAGGGAAGGAAAGAAGGAAGAGAAGGAAGGAAAAATTCTACCCCCTAGTTTGATGGTGTTAGAAACTAGAAGGTAAGGTCTTTGGGAGATAATTAGGATTAAATATGGAGCCCTCATGAATGAGATTAGTGACCTTAGAAGAATCAGGAGACAGCTTGCTTCTCCTTCCTGTGCTGTCTTCCACTGGAAGATAACAACCAAAAGTCCTCAGTGTGATACCCAGTGGAAAGCCAGTTTTGCTAGGGAGGTAATATTGACAAAGACCCTCTCCTTTGACTAAACTTGAGTCAGGTTCCTTTGAGTCCTCTTTCTGACTAGGTCCTGACCAGGAACTCTGTCCTTAGTTTAGTGGCTTTGTCCATTTAGTCCAGTTTTAGCAAGAATCCTGCTGGGCCAGTTAGGCAAAAATGCCTCACCCTTAGTATTTGGCCATACTTGATATCTAATCAAATTCATTATCCCCTGTTCTCAATATCTTAGCACCCTGGCCTGCCTTCAGCAATAATCCCATTAAATTGGTTTAGCCAGAATCCTCCTTTATTCGGAAATTTTCCTTTAGTAATTTTCCATCCACTGACTCCATCCTGGTCCTTAGCTTAGATCCCTAGTTGTCTTTGTATTCATAGTTGAGCCCAATCTGTCTCTCCCACTACAAGACCCCATTGGATAGTGTCTCCTTGAATAAAGTCTTTATTGCTGTCTTTAACAAGTATCATGCATTATTTTTTTTCTTCAACAATGTAAATATAAATTCAACAAAATTCTCAGCCTCAGGCCTGTGAGGGTAGTCTTTTCCCTGAGGAAACAGTGGTCTAAAAACATTCCTTTCTATACTCGTTATTGCCTAAAAAACAGTGGCTTTCAAACTTTTAAAAAATTATGAACCACAGAAATAAATATGTTTTATACAATGGCTGACCCAGTGTGTACTTTTTTAAAATGTATGACCCTGGGCCAGGCACAGTGGCTCACTCCTGTAATTCCAGCACTTTGGGAGGCCAAGGTAGGCAAATCACTTGAGATCAGTTGTTCAACACCAGCCTGGGAGAATCACTTGAGGTCAGGAGTTCAAGACCAGTTTGGCCAATATGGTGAAATCCCATCTCTACCAAAAATACAAAAATTAGCCAGGTATGGTGGTGAGTGCCTGTAGTCCCAGCTACTTGGGAGGCTGAGGCAGGAGAATTGCTTGAACCTGGGAGGCAGGGGCTGCAGTGAGCCAAGGCTACAGTGAGCTGAGTTGGTGCCATTGCACTCCAGCCTGGGCAACAGAGAAAGACCCTATCTCAAAAAAAAAAAAAGTATGACCCACAGGAATATGTATATTTTATATTATGGCCCAGTGTGTACACATAGGAAATCAGCATTTTGTATGTGAAATATTTAACAACATTGAGCCTTGACCACTCAGCTCACTTTCGTAAAGCTCAAATAGTGACCTAGAGATAGAAGTCCTCTGCCATGAACTGTCCTTGTAGTTGTGGAGTTGAGAGATCCAGAGGGTGGTGGAACAATGAGGGGACTTTGCGAGGGGATTTGGACACTCGTGGACACCTGAATGGACGTGACAGAAGGAGCTCCAGAGGTTACTTAGTATTTCAGAAGAAACTTAGGCCAAACATGGCATAAATGAGAAAAAGGGACCATATTTGAATGTCTCTTTTAGGAAGCTACTTTTTAAAAAACTGTTAAGCTGTTTTCTTTTTTTTTTTCTTAGCACCCTCCAAAAATTACACAAATCATTTTGTATTGGGGAAGCATATAGGAAAAGATTTAGAGAGACTATAAACCAGGAATAGTCAAAGCTTAACATCCACGTTTGCTCAAAAGTGTATTAACTAAGAGTATGGCCAACCGGAAATTAGACACAGGGCTCAGTGAACATATTTCACTTAGAACAAATAGCCTCATTAGTACATCTGGACCATGCATAGGTGTTACCATAATAAAGCCCTGGTAGAACATCAAATTATATTAAAAATAAATTCGTTAACCAACAATAATTGTTTTCAGGAAGCAGAGAAAGTTTAAGTGTAATGTAACTGGGATATTCATATACATATACATATACATATATAACTGACACCAGCAAGTGGATCAAGATAAACCAGCAGAGTGCTGTGTTTAGTAGATAAGCAGATGGCCTTGCTATTCCTCACGTGCATGCATTTAGCTCTCCCATAGTCTGGACAACTTCAGAGAAGATTTAACTCACAATTTAAAAATGTGTAAAGTTTATTACTTCAGCCCAGTTACATGGATAATTAACACATATTAGAACACAATAGCTATTGGCAGTTATTAGAACATAGCATATACAACTGTTCAATATTTTATATCAATCTATATGTGCAAAGGAGTATAATATGGCTTATTATTGTTGCCATAAAATAAAAGATATTTGGTCAATGTGGAAGTTAAGACATAGATGAATTAAATTTCCTAAGGTTATATGTGAACTTGGTGGTTGCCAACTCCAGTGGCTCATTCCTATAATCCCAACAGTTTGAGAGTATGAGGTGGAAAGATTACTTGAGCTCAGGAGTTCAAGAAGCTGGGTGTGGTGGCATACACCTGTTGTCACACCTACTGAGGAGCCTTAGGTGGGAGGATCACTTGGGCCTGGGAGGTTGAGGCTGCAGTGAGCTGTGATGGTGCCACTGCACTTCAGTCTGGGTGACAGAGCAAGACTCTGTCTCAAAAATAAATAAAAAATAAAGTTGATGATTAAACATCATGAAAATATACAGCAAAAATGCCCAGTGTATTTGCAATTGCAACTTTAAAAAATCTGCAATTCCTGATACTCAATTTATTATTTTTTCATTAATAAAGTAATCTTTCATTGGATAAAACTATTCAGATTTATATTCTGGTCTGCTGCTTATTAAAAGTGCGGCCTTTGGGCAAGTGACTTCAACCGCTCTGAGCCTCATTCCTTCATCTATAAAACAGTGAAGATGATAGTATTACCATATCTTAAGGTTGTTTCAGAAACTGAATGAGATTAAAAGATTTTAAAATACTCTCTGATAAACTCTCCTTAAATGTTGGCTGTCATTTTAATCATTATTATTAATGTTATTACTAATTATGCTAGTTTCCACAAGCTGTACACAGAGGTGTATGAGTGAAAAGCCTCTCTGTTCTATCTACCTCTATTCCAAACACTGAATTCATCGATGCTAACTGATAGTATATCCTTTCTCACTTTTCTCTCGTTTACACAAATCATATATGTGTGTTTATGAGATTTTTGACATAAAATTGCACACACACATGCATACACAACATATATATGCAAATTTGGATTTTTTACCTTAATATATCATGGCCATCTCACCAGGATAAAAAACATATAAATTGGCTACGCACGGTGGCTCATGCCTGTAATCCTAGCACTTTGGGAGGCTGAAGCGGGCAGATCACAAGGTCAGGAGTTTGAGACCAGCATGATGATATCCCATTTCCACTGTAAATACAAAAAATTAGCCGGGTGTGGTGGTGCACGCCTGTAATCCCAGCTACTCGGAAGGCTGAGGCAGGAGAATTGCTTGAACCTGGGAGGCAGAGGTTGCAGTGAGCCGAGATCGTGCCACTGCACCCCAGCCTGGTGACAGAGTGAGACTCCGTCTAAAAAAAAAAATATATATATATATATATATGTGTGTATATATATATATGTATGTATATATATATATATATATATATACACACATACACACACACATACATATATATAAATTAAAATTACTAGTTTAATGCAATATGCTGCTCTATAATATAAACATATTTTATTCAGTCAAAATACCTGGATTGATAGCCACTGTTTTTACCCTACTATAAATTGTAATAAACCATAAATTGTAGTAAACTTAGTTATACTAGTACTTGCAAAAAATTGTCTTTTATGTCGGTCCTTTTATTTTACTAGAAAGGTTTCCAAGAGTGGAACTGCTGTCACAGAGTGGAATTTACTGTAATATTACTGCATGGAAAAAGTTATTTTATTTCATATAGTTACCCAGTAAGTGTAAAAATACTCAATTTCCTATAGTTTTACCAGCATAGATTATTCCTAACCTCATAAATTACTGCAACTCTGATGAGTGAAGAAGGTGTTTACCTGACTGCTAAAAGGGCTGAGTATCTTTGCATTTGCTTACTGACCATGTACAGTTCCCACTGCAGCAAACTGTCTCTTCATATTCTTGCCTCTTTTATTTTCTATAGTATTATTTGTATTTCTCTTATCCATTTTTAGGAGCTAAATGTATTTTGTAAGACTAAGCCTTTGCTTATCATATGTATTGCTAATATATTTTCCCCAATTAACTTTTATCTTTTGCCATATATTTTGTATAATGTACTTTGAACCCTATTTTAGAAAGGTTATTCTTAACCTAAATGAATCCTTTTCACCGTTTACTAAAACATGTTTATATACCTAGGGATATGGTATCTTTTGTACGATTTAGGCAGAATCCACTATAATAGGAGTGGATGATTATTTTCTGCTCTCTCCACCTCCTACCCCTCCACCACAATCCTGCCCCTGCCCCTGACATAAGCACATAAATCCTAAATGCCTAGAAGAATGCCTGGCCCATGGTAAGAATTTGATACATATTAATTGAGTCAAAGAATTTTAAAATGTTAGTAGACCTACATAAATAAAATGAAGTAACCCCTTCACAGCAAAATGACAGCAGTTATTCATTTTATCAGATTTGGGGAAAAAAATGGAATCATCTGAATTAAAACATAAACTATGAAATTTGATAAGAAGGGGGCTAGAGGAACATATCCAGAGGAAGCACTCCCAATATTATTAATAGTTGTTCTTCCTAGTAGCTGCGGGCATTGATTTTTAATGATGGTTATGGATTCTCTTAACTATCCAAGGGCAGCTGGTAATAATAACATTGAGATTCTATTTCCTGATTTACTTTCACTGATAACATTTTTCTTCTCAAAAGAACTTGAGTAATAAAATAGTAAAATACAAATTGAAATAGAAAATCAGTTCCAGTGAAAAAGAGAAAACAAATATAACCAGTAGTGTCAATGTATACGTTTCATCTGAGCTTTAATTTTGACCCTGAGCTTCCTAGCAGCCACAGCAAATAGAGAAACATGGTTGGTTGTGCAATTTCATATCAGAAAGAAAAAAATTGCCAGTTTTTCAGATATAGCAAAGCATTTCCTAGCTCCAAAGACTGACAGCTATTTCCTAAATGTCACTTGAAGGTTATGGCTATGAATTTGCCATTTGGGGCATTTAAAATGCTTGGAAGGGGGCACATTTTCTTAGGCTCTCCCAAGGGTTGTGTCACAGGCAAAAATAATTATTTAAAAAAAATGCTTGGAAGAATTAATTGTATTAAATTTAGGAAAGTAGCTTGAATTAATTAATTAATTAATTACCTACACGGAATTATTTTAAAATTTTTTGTGCTTATTTTGAGATTAATAGAGCATTAATCAAATATTGGGTAAAAATTATTATATTCAAATACTTATAGTCTTAAAAATTGACCAATAAGGTGTGAAAATTGGGCTTGAAGGCCTGAGGAACAAAACTATGACTTTAATAAACTGAATGTTAATTTAAAAATCAAGGGTCTGTAAGTTTGTTATTCTAAACTGTTCAAAAGTCTCCCTTGGATCAATCATACCTCAAACCTCAGCATCATGCAATATACCCATGTAACCAACCTGCACATGTAACCCGCTGAATCTAAAATAAAAGTTGAAATTATTTAAAAACAAAAAAGAAGACAAAAGTTGTCCTTGGACATTTATGGAATTTATAACAACACTCTTAACTAAATGAATCAACTGGAAACTAGATATTTAAGAATTTCTGCCATTGCCAGAGATTTTACTCTTTAGATTTTAGTTTAATTCTTCTTTCTAATAACAAGAACAGTTATATACTAAGGCTACTCTGGTTTTTAATAACACAGATTCTTAGTTTAAGTACAGTAGTCGAACAAGGCTCAGGAGAACAAATATCAAGTTCATCTACAAATGAATTCAAGTTTAAAAATAAGGTATAAAGAAGATGGGAAGATTCATTTTAAACTACTCAGGATTGTTTTCTGGTTTGTCAAGTCACCATCCTTTAAGCCTACCCACATTCTTGTGGGGCCATGAAAATGCAAATTTATTTATTGAGAGTATCAATAATAGAGTTCATGAAGCTTGGCTAATAGCCATTTCAAAGTGAGTGAGGTCAAGTTAGGTGAAAGTTAGCTGACTTCGGAACCAGGCAAGCAAGGGCAACCATCTCAGTTCTCAAGTGAGTTACTTAACCTGTCTGGGTTTCCTCATTAGTATGTAAAAATCTTCATAATAATTTCTACCATATAGAGTTATTAGGAAGATGAAATAAGGTAATCTCGATGGCAGGTACTTAATTTGGATTTCTTTCCTTCGGGTTTACACGGTTTATGTTATCTTTCATGAAAATTAAGCCTTGATTTTGTTATTCCCCTAGTTCTAAAATGTAGTGAGCAATCTAACTGGTGAAAAGTGATTTCTGTGAACAAATAATAGCTTCTGGGGACATCAGCCTTTGTGGGCTTCAGGGTCTACATGCATTTTAGTTTTTTGGTTTTTTTTTTGAGACAAGAGTTTTGCTCTTGTTTCCCAGGCTGGAGTGCAATGGCACGTTCTCTGCTCACCGCAACCTCCGGCTACCGAGTTCAAGTGATTCTCCTGCCTTAGCCTCCCGAGTAGCTGGGATTACAGGCATGCGCCACCATGCCTGGCTAATTTTGTATTTTTAGTAGAGATGGGGTTTCTCCATGTTGGTCAGGCTGGTCTGGAACTCGTGACCTCAGATGACCCACCTGCCTCAGCCTCCCAAAGTGCTGGAATTACAGGCATGAGCCACCATACCTGGCCACACTTTAGCTTTTTAAAAGCAATTTACTATAAAGCTCACAGAAAGCAGTTCACTTAAAATTTAATGTAGGAAGGTGGGGAAGTCTTCTCTTATCTCCAAAAGAATCTGAACTCTGAAGTTTACTAACTTTTAGACCTAAAAGACTTAAGTTTGTTTAACAAAAGGAAAAGCTTTAGGGAGAGGAGAGGGGCTCTTTAAGGCAAGGGAGAAGAAAAGTGGGAGGAGAAGAAGGGCTGGGATGCAGGGGAGGGAGTGTGGCAAAAACAGTAAGGCTGAAAACTGCAGGGCACACACGGTTTGGCTTCCCTCCAAAGGGGAAGATCACCTAGTATGGCTTGTGCACTCAAGGAAGATGATTCAGAAGTTGGGGTGCTTCTCCATCTCTACACACCAGGGAAGGTGACAAGTTTCTAGACAAAAACAGACGGAATATTGGGGGGAAAAAACAGAAGGCAAAATGTTGACAGAAATCCCTGTAGAAAAGGATATAAATGGCAAATGTGACCAAAAAAAAAAAAAAAAATTATAATTATCCTGTTCAATGAGCTCTACCCACAGAGATTTTTTTTCTAAAGGTGGTAAATGGTTTAAGAAAATCTGGGTTAAAGTATGACCACGAAAGCGGTAATAGACATAGTGGTGTTCTGTGTGAGGACAGTTGCAGGTGTGCTGTCTTCCCAGAGAATGTGTCTGGAATATGCCTAGAAGCTTTCTTGTTAAGTCCTGCAAAATCCTTGGCCAACTCCTGACAGATCATGAGAATGTGAACACCATAACCAAAAGAAAAGTAGGAAGCATTTCTCCAGACTGTGAAGGCTGGGGTGGAAACAAAATCAGGGTACCGTGTAATTGGGCAAGTTGCAACAGTGAGTCAAATATAATATCAATAATCCATTTCCATAGTGATGAATGCAAAGTCTTCAACAAGTTAGTGTAGCAGTAGAGTTGCTTTGCTCTCTGTCAGTCAAGCCAAATCTGGAATGTTTTTTAAGAAGGACATCAACAACTGGAAGAAAAGATGGGCCAGGATGGCAAGAGATAAGAATGGTTCTGAGGGTGGAGGATGATATCAGAGCGGGTACTGTAACAGTCTTCAAATATTTCAGGCCTATTCATGAAGAGGAATTAGGTTTACTTTAGGTATAGCAGATCCTCGAATAACACTGTTTCATTCAACATTGTTTTATTATAACATTGATAAGAAAAAGAAATGAATTCCCAACAAGGCCACCCTGTCCGGAGTTTGCACGTGCTCCCCATGTCTGTATGGGCTTTTTTCAGTCCTCTGCTTTTCCTCCCACATCCCAAAGTTGTGCCCATTAGGAGAATCACCACATCTACATGGTCTTGGTGTGAGTAAGTGTGGGTGTGTGTGTGAGTGCACCTTACCGCAAGATAACATCCTATCCAGGGTTAGTTTCCACATTGGCTCTGAGCTTTGAGGATAAGCTCCAACCACCTTTGACCCTGAACTGAAATAAACAGGTTAAACAATTAAATAGTTTTTTAAATCTTTCTTAAATGTATATATAGCTCAGATTGATTTCAATGTTTCATATTAGAAGTGTCTGATCTACTCTGTCCTCCAGGTTGGAGTGCAGTGGCACAATCATGGCTCATTGTAGGCTGCAACTCCTGGGTTCAGGTGATCCTCCAGCCCCAGCCTCCCAAAGTACTGGAATGATAGGTGTGAGCCACCATGCCTGGCCTGTTTGGGACCTTTTTTTAAGTTTGATGATTTTTTTGTGACCAGAAGAAATATGCCATAGAAGCTTAACTCTTGTTTATATAAATTAGCCTATGGTAAAATTGGTTTATTGTTTCTCTTGAAGTCACAGTTTCCAAGAACCTATTGATGTTAAGTAAGGACTTACTGTAGTTTCAGAGGACTGAAAAGATCAATAAATGGATATTGTCAGGAGGTAGATTTTGGCACAATATAAAAAGAACTTCTGGGTTGGAGAGATGTTGGTAAAAGGATAAATAAACAAAGAAATCCTGAAGAATTAAAATGATCTGAAATGAAACAAATTCCCTTGGGGCAGTGAACTCATCTAAATCAGATGTGTTGAAGCACAGGCCGAACTATGACTTATTGGGAATGTTGTAAAAGAGGATTTATGCATCTGACAGCAGCAGGAGCAGACCCAAATTCTGGGGAGACCAAAGTTTTTAAGATTGAGGAGCACTTTTTAAGAACAGAGGATACAAAATTATGAATAAAAATAGATACAGAGGCTTGGAAGGCACTTTTACAAGTGAATGGTCCTCGAAACTTAAGCTCCAATAGTTTTGCAGTAAATTCATAACAAGGAAGTCAGTGGATATCAAACAATTGTGAGATTTAAATTGTTTCTAAATAATGAATAATTCCTCTTAATTTTAAAATAATTATCCTGCTATCTCTGAGACAGCACAGAGGTAGTAGAAAGAGAAAGGAAATGAAATAAGACATACCTAGGTTTCTATCCTGCCTCAGCCAGGTAACCTTGGGAAAACTACTTGATCTCTTTCAGCTTCAATGCCTGTAACTGTAAAATTCAGGTGATGATGTCTATCTTGAAATATTTGAGGGGAAAAATTAAAAGTTGTGCAATTAACGATAGCTAAATTGAAGGACTAATAAGGTTTGGGTAGTCATAAGGATAAGATTTTTAAAGACGTCATATAGAGTTATCGTGTCATGCCAGTTGCAGAAAGAAAAAACGAAGTAGAGTTATTGTGTCATCAGGAAGATAACGAATAATCTTATTTCACATCCTCAAATTTAAGGTGTAAGACAAGAGTTCATAAATGTCACCAAGCTGTGATATCAGCTTCCTTCAGCCAACTCTAGCTTGTGAACAGACTGGAAAAATCACTCCTAGAACTGGTTGGCCAAGATAAGCACCTTTGTACTTTTTGTTCCCTCTTCTTTCTTTCCAAGTTTGGGATCAGAATCAAGGACTGGGACATTGCTTGTCACTCTATACCCAAGAAACAAGTGGCCAAGTTCAAATGTACACAGATGGGCCACATTATTAAGGGGGTTGTAGGTTGGCAGGAAAGTGTATATCATGCAGCTCTAGGACACCATTCATCTAGAAGAGTCTACTCAAATTGAAGTCCTGAGTCCAGCAGAGGTGGTATCACCCGGGAGCTTGTTAGAAATGCAGAATCTCAGCCCCACCCATGTGTTTCAACAAAATCTCCAGGTGATTCGGTGCATAGCAAAGTTTGAGAAGTGCTAAATTAGACAGCAATGTCCATAGCTCCCCTGCCCCACCCACTTTCCGCAGCGCTCTGCAGTTCTGAGGATGCCTCCTTTTGGCTCTCGGAATGCATTTTCTTTTGTAAGATCAGAAAGGTAAGAAGGAGTGAGGGGCTGGCCGGCTCTTCCTAAGAGAAGGCCTTCTGCCTGATTCTTATTGACCTTTCATTCTGTGAGTTCTCTTCCTTTCATACAACTCATGAGACAAGATAGTTCAAACTTGAGGGCAAGTTATACTATGCAGAAGGTCCAGGCATCTCTCTCTGGCTACCACATTCCCTTCTCAGAGGTGGAAGAGGGACGATGGGGCCAAGAGTTGGCTCCTACTCCAAAAAGAGGCCCAGATCCTCTAAACCAATTCTCTCTTTTTCTCTCTCTTCCCTCCTCTTCATCATCATCCTTTTTCTTTTCCTCTCCTTCACTGCTTATCAGCTGGACAAAATAACCCAGGGAGCAAATTCATCGGGAATGACTCCTGGACTAGGAAGACCTACGCGGCAGGCTCAACCAGCGTTGGAGCTCAATCACTCTCTTATCTTTTTCAAGCTAATTTGGTATGTTCTGGGTTCACTTTTTCTAACCTTGGCTGTGGCCTTGAGGAAAAGGGAAAGAGGAAGAGAAACCTATTAGGCATGTATTATTTTTAAACCTCTAGACTAAACAAAATGAATCCTCTATCTGTCCTAGCACAGCTTCTCAGGATGCATTGGCATTTGGGAAGTCTCACTTAGTATCAAAAAACATGTCTTTGCTGCCATTGACTGTGTGTACGTTGATTACAAATATTTGCTTAGCACTTACTGTGTTATATATAAGCACTTTACATATATTAACCAATTTAATCCCCCATTAACTCTAAAAGTTAAGTGTTATAGTTGCTCTCATTTTACAGATGTGAAATTAGAGGCACTCAGGGTTTTAATAATTTGCAAGAACACCCAGAAAATAAGTGGTAGGGAGCGGGGATTTGAACCCAAGTGCCTTGTGCCAAAAACCTTGCTCTTAACCTGCCCCTGACACTTGTCTCCCAGGGACCTTGCAAAGAGAGTTGTTTGGTTGGAGTGTTCCTGCTCCTCCAGCCAGTTACAGTCCTAATCGCATTACCATTCCCTACAGAGCTCCTTTGTCAAAGCACAGCCACAGATTTTAAATCATGAAGGATGTGTATGACTTTGGTGAATGCGGTTGTTTGTTTATCAGACCAACCAGATTTACAGATGAGAAAAGGAAGCATATCATAGGCTCAGAAAGACTACCCACAGCACCAGTAGTTTTTTGGTTTATTTTGTTTGTTTAAACAGCAACAACAAGAAAACCCTCAACAATAAAAAAAAACAAAAACAAAAACGGAAAACAGAAAAGAAATATGAAGACCACATAAGATAATTAGGGCAATCCAACCAAAGTGAGACAAAGAGTTACTCTTTTCCTAAAGGGAGTTTTCTAAGGGTAAGATTTTCAAAACGGAACCAATTAAATTTATTTCCTGTTCTCACCCACAGATCTTTGCTTCGGGTAAGCAAGTATGCTGTTTACAAAGTACTTTCTCAGATGTTTACTCTCTGATCTTCACAGCACCCCAAAGAGGTTGAGTATCTTGCCTAAAATAACACAAACCAAGTGGCAGAGTTTAGACTATAGCCTCGTGTTCAGAGGTAGAGACCATAATAGTCTAGCTTCACTGCCTGTTCTTTGTTCTTTAGTGATATAAGACGAGTGGAAAGACGTGTGAATCTCATACTTTAAATTTGGAAATTTCCAGTCACACAGAAATAACAGCTAGCAAGCTATCAAGGGCTTTGCCATTGACTAGATGCTGACCTAAGAATGTCACATGGTGTAATTTGTTTAACCCCCACAATAGATCAGGGAAAAACCTGTTATAATCCCCATTTTGCAGATGAAGAAACTTAGGTATGGAAAAGTTAAATGATTTGCCAGGCTCATCCTTCTAGCAAGTGGCAGAGCTAAGACTCCAACCAAGACAGGTTTCCAGAGCTGTTCCATCACTACCAAGCTCTCCCATCTCTGCTGAAAAATTAAGATCTAATTGTTTGACAGAGAACTCAACAGCATTAGTCTTCAGAAACATCTGTGATGGAAAAGGGAGAGTACACAACATATTCGTAGTGGGAAGGAATATTTTTACAATACTCACATGTTAAATAATCATTTGAAAGTAAACAGGATTATCAGTTAGGTGTCAGCATGGAATATTAATGATTAATAAAGTGTATCAACTTTTATAATCTGAATATCTTCTCTGTGTAAGGAGCTATGTGAGGTGATGGGGGCTCCAAAGACAAGCAAAAGCTGCTCCCGGCTTCAAGAAACCACTGGGAAGCTGGAGAGATGACAAGCCATCATCACAAGAGAAGTTATACAACCCAGAAAGCATAAATACAAGTTTAGTTGAAGCCATAATTGAAGAGATGTCACAAGACAGTAGTTGATTAATTGCAAAAGGAATTCTCCAGTCAATAACTGTAATGGGAGTTTAGGGCAAGGAGCAATCCCTCCAGGCTGGGGCTATGAAGGAAAACTTTGTCAGGGAGCTTGAGCTTGAACTGGATCTTGAAGGATGTCCATAATGTGAATAGCTGTAGGGTTAGAGGGGAAGGGAATTCCAGACAGAACAGTGTAGGCGAGTAGAGGCGTAGAGGCAGGAAAATGCTGGGAATGCACATTTGAGGTGGAGACAACAAACAGGAAGCCTGACTGCACCTGACATAACTCCAGTGCCAACCCCTCAGCCCTTGGAGCTGCTGCGGTGGAAAACACTTCATGAAGCACCCTGGTACTATCCAATCTCTAACCATCCACCCACTCTCTGCCTGCTTTCCTACTTCTAGGCCAGGGAGCCCTTGGTAACACATACAGCCACAAGATGGGCAAATCCTTCCAAAAATCTTGTGTTTATCCCACACCTGTGTCTGTTGCCGTTTCTCATGTGAATTCCTTGAGAACTACAATCAATCCAGGCAGGCTGTTAGGAATATGTCTTTTGGAAAGCCAGAAAATTCGGTCATACTTCCCATCCCTGCCTTTATTCTTGGAGACTTTCTGAAAAGTAAGTTCCTCTTGTTACAGAAGGTAGCTGGTCAGACAAGAGCAGGGCAGGACAGAGCACACCCGCCTGCCTCCACCAGGGATGTTGGGTAGCCATCAGGTGATGGTCAGGCAATTATTAAACTGTTTCTCTAAAATAATAATTGGTCATAGCTGGCACCAAGGAAAGTCAGTCTCCCATTAGCTAGAAACACCTGAAACTGGTGATGAGCAACTTCCCAGTAAGATCTCAGGAGTTGGGTGAGTGGACTCAAGCATGCCCACTATGAGGCACAATGGTAGAATTTAGCTGGTATATGACCTTCCTCTAGGAGCACTGGACTGGTAAGGGAAGAACGCCTAAAGTGAGCATGTGTACAACTTCAATAAACGTACTGCGCATGCGGCCCCTCCCAGCTACTGGCAGACCACTGTGTATGTGGACAGCCCACACCAAGGGAAGGATCGGGGAGGAGGATGCTAATGTATAAACACCAAGTCAAAGGTCAAACCGTGCACTTGATCTCTCAGGTTGCCTGCTTGGCCTTCTTCCAAGTGTACTTTACTTCCCTTTGTTCCTGCTCTAAATCTTTTAATAATAAATTTTTGCTTCTGCTCTAAAACTTGCCTGGGTCTCTCACTCTGCCTTATGTCCCTGGATCAAATTCTTCTTTTTTCTGAGGAGGCAAGAATTGAGGATGCTGGAGACCCGTACGGATTAGCTGCTGCTAACACTCTGACCTACATCTGCCCTGCCTGTATGTCCCATAGTGCTCCAGGCATCCCATCAGCAACCTATGCCCACAGGTCCACCTACACGTCCCAGAGTGCCCACTGGAAGGCCCCTGCATGGTGACAACTCCCTGACATGCTCACATTCTTCCCTCCCTACAGCTTCCCTCAATGGAAACATTTCTCTGAGTTATTTCACAGAGACCACATAGGGTCAGAGTCCTGCTCACAGCCATTGCTACTGCCTTCATTCAAAAAAACAGTCTTTATGCCTGCTATGGATACAGCAGTGAGCAAAATGATCAAAATTATAGCTTACATCCTTTAGGAGAGGTTTACTAGGGAAAAGAAGTAAATGTATTTAAGTTCAGTGGTGATGAATGCAATGGAGAAAACTTAAGCATGGGGATGTAGGGTAGCTACTACCTGGGGGGTTGGCACAGGAGGAGATTAAGAAGGCCATGCTGAGAAGGGGGCAGCTGAGCAGAGATCTGTAGAATAGGGGCCACTAGGGGAAGAGCTTTCCAGGCATGAGGAAGAGCAAGTGCAAAGGTCTTTGGGTGGTCACAAGTTTTGTCAGGTTTGGGATTGCAAGGGAGCCAGTCTGGCTGCAGCAGGATAGGCAAGTAGTAAACTGGCAAGAGATAGTCAGAAAAGGGGGCAGGCTAGTCAGGGAGGGCCATGGTGAAGATACTGGGGGTGGTCAGTGGGAAATGGAAAGCCATGGGAGAGTTTGAGTAGAAGAGTGTGGTGTCAGATGGGATCGATTTGGTCTTTGTCCCCAGTTCCTGTCACAGAGCTCCTAAAGCTCTTGGAATTTTCTGAGTGATAGGAATGTCTTTTTTCAAAATGAACCCCTTTATATAACACCTGAGCTTATGCTAATGAAGTGGCTTAAGGTGAAGCCCCTCTTAGATAAACCTCAGAATGGGGACAGTCACCCGAAAGACCAAATGGTTAGAGGATTAGAGGGTTAGAACTTTCAGCTCCACCTACCAACATCCAGGATAAAGGGAGTGGAGTGCTGGAGATTAAGCTTTCTGAAAACTGCAACAAGAATTGATAAGCTTCTGACTGCTTAGTATGTGAAGGTGCTGGCCACATTCTGAGATTATGGAAGCTCCACTCTGCCCTCCACACATACCTTGTCCTATCCATCTCTTCATCTGGCTGTTCATCTGTATCCTTGTTAATGTCCTTAATAATCAACCGGCAATTGTAAGTGTTTCCCTAAGTTCTGTGAACGTTCATAGCAAATTAATTGAATTCAAGAAGGGGGCCATGGAAACCCCAGTTTGTAGCCAAGTCTGTCAGAAGTAGAGGTGATAACTTACTGCTTGTGACTGGTGTCTAAAGTAGGGTGCATATCTTGTGGGACTGAGCCCTCAACCTGTGGGACCTGACACTATCTCCAGGTAAATAGTGTCAGTATTGAATTGGATTACAGGACACACAGTTAGTGTCTTTTGGAGAATTGCTTGGTGAATGGAAAACAAAAACAAAAAAACTCGAACATCTGGTCACAGAAGTCTTCTGTGTTGAGTGTGAGACAGTAAAAGACAGATAAAAGCTTTTTCCTTTATAAGGAGTAACATCATCAGAAATACACACACACACACACACACACACACACACACACACACACACACAAATTTCACCCAACCGCTGGGTGATAGTTGCAGGGAAATAGGTTCAGAATGGCTCTTCTTCCACTATTTTGTGTAGAAATTCTATATCTGGCCAGGCGTGGTGGCTCACACCTGCAATTCCAGCACTTTCAGAGGCCAAGGTGAGTGGATCACAAGGTTAGGAGTTCAAGACCAGCCTAGCCAAGATGGTGAAACCCAATCTTTTTTTTTTTTTAAAAAGAAATTCTCATCTGTAAGTGAGGTCATGCCATTCAGTTGTAGCACACTGTCCACATGATCATCACCTTCATATCTCTACTTCTTTATTGTCAGTCACTGAAGACCTTAGACCTTGTTTCCTCTTCTGAAGATTTGCCATCGAACAGAATTTTGTTTATATTTGGGTCCTCCCTTCAACTGATTGGCTTCTTAGCTCATTGATTTTATTCCAATTGTCTTCACATCTTTTTCCCAATTAGCCATTTAGTTTCATTGCTGGGTCAAAACTTTATCTTCACCTGGGATTTTATCTACCTTTAGAGTCATTAAGTAAACATTCCATTTTCAAATTCCAATTGCCTGTCTTTGCAGTTTTCTTGCTTATTTACTCCTAATTCAGGTATTCCCCAACTTCACAGAAAATACCAGTTCATTTCCTGTTCACTATAACTCAATCCTTCCTTCTCAATCCTTCTACAGTCATTATGGCTATTTCAAACATTCTTCACACTTTGCAAACCCTTCATCTTACTTGCTTCCTCAGTGACTTTGAAAATGAAATGCGTCAAACTCCTGTCACTCTGTTGACCACACTTATCTCTACTGTCTTCTAATCCCACAGAATGAAGCTAATGCCCTCATCTTGCTCAGTTTCTCAGCCTCTTCCATGTTAGGCACTTGCTCCACAGCTGTTCCTGCTCTCAAAACTCTGCACTTATATATACTTATCTTACCTTGGAAACACACAGGCAAATAACCCCAAACACTGCCCCAAACCACACCCCTTTTTCTTCTTGCCTTGCCTTTTGCTCCTCTTCACAACCAAGCTTATGGAAAAGCTTTCCAATGCCTTTTGTGTCCTCAGCTTTCCTTCCCATTCAATTTTGCTCCCACGTGTTTTTTTTTTTTTTAAGATTGGCCTTGACATTCACCAGCTTCTCTCTCCAGGCTTCAATACTCTGCACTTACCATACTGAAGCCACCCAAAGACAGGCTAACCTCATGCCTGGGATACTTTACAACAGGAAACAAACTTTTGTTCATATTTCTTGTTTCAGGAACTCTCATGGCTTCAGGGAAGCTATTTCTAATACACTACACCCTCCAAATTACTGGGTAAGATGCCCATGTGCTGGCATGGCATCTTGTACTTGCTAACGTATGCCCATGGTCAACAGACAAAATGGGCTCCCTGCAGCTAAATGAGCTGCTCAAAGTTAAAACATGAGAGTGAGGCAGCAATGACTGTGTGAGGGAGCAGTCACATACTCTGTGTTCCTGGCTACAATCAAGCCAAATCAGTTCCTATTGTCAGTGCCAAGATAGACTACAGCTGAAAATTCTCCAACTGAGCACCAACAGGCCACCTGGTGGCAACCTACTACCTGGTCACAACCTACCACCTGGAACCAGCCACTTAAGAAAGACCAATTATTTGGGGCTTAAAAGTCAACCAATCAGGACACTATTCTTCCCTCCCTTTCCCTCCCTTTCTCTCCCTCCATTCCCTTTCCCTCACTTTCTCTCCTGCCCTTCCCTTTCCCTCCCTTTCGCTCCTTGCTCTGCCTTTATATATAATCTCTAACTTTGCATCCTCCTCCATCCCACTTTGGACTACACTGAAGGCTTTCACATTTCCAGCTGCAGATTGCCTTTTGGTTTGCACTGAAGGCTTTCCCCTTTCCAAATGCAGATTGCTATCAGAAAATAGAGCTCTCAAAAACAAAACAAAACAAAACAAAAAAACCCACCAAAGTAGAAAATAAAGTTCTTCATTTTTTCTCCAAAGATCTCATGGTCTTTTGTTAACATGCTTAATCCTTATTTACATTCATCACATCGTATGGACACTGTACTCATGAGCCTCCCTTGCTAGACCATAAGCTATCGGGATCAAGGTCTATCAATATGATAATTCTTTGTATATGCCTGGGTTATTTCTGTTTGATACATGCTCCTTTAAATTAAATATACAGCTCAACGTGAATTATGAGTAATGGCATATAGAATTTGCATTTTATCTCTGAAGTTAAAAAGTAATTAAAAGTATTAATCAAAGGAGTGGCTTGATCAGAAGTCTAATTTTGTAATAATCTCTTTTACTCCCTGGTTCTCTTTGCCTCTATCAAGCATCTCATTTCATGGAGCTGTCAAAGGACAAAATTACAACAAATTTAGTATAAAAATCTCAATTGGCTTTATTTATGTTTCTAAAATAGAGCAACACTTCATCCTATGAAACAGAATGAATTCCAGTGAGGTGAGCAGAAGAGTTTGACTTCATAGACAGAGAAGGGCTGAAGAAAGCAGAAGCAAAGAACAGAGTATGTTAATTACTCTTAGAATAAAAGGAAAATAGCTACTTAACATTAAGTTATTTCAGGCTCCTTTAAAAATAATTAATGTTTAGAGGTGGGGTCTTGCTGCATTGCTAGGGCTGGTTTTGAACTCCTGGGCTCAAGGAACCTCCCACCTCAGCCGATATGTTTTTAGTGCAAAGGAAATTTCATTATCATGGCAGTTGAAGACTTAAACTGACCTGTTTGGGAAACTGGCTGTTATTTCTTTCTCCTAGTTTCTCAGAAGGTCAGATCATAACTTAGTTTGAGTTTGGTCATGTGGAACTTTTACCATGGGTGATTTCATTTTGATTTTGAGTCTGGTCTAAAATGCAGAATCTTAGTCCAAAACAATGGCTTCCTAGAATTTTTATTTGACAGGGCTCTGTGAAATTCCTATTCTACTGTGTGCGAAATTACACTCACCTTTCAAGTCTTTCTATTTTCCAAAATAGGAAGTAGAGGAAGATAAGTTTGGTAGAAAAGGAGCAATGTAGGGTATTTACACTTGAAATGTGTGTGGGACAATCAGGTGGAAATGTCCAATGGGTAGCTGAGTAACTGCATCTGATGCTTAGGAGAGGTCTGAACTAGGGATGTGTAATTTGGGCTCATCAGAAAATGAGAATGTGTATGTGCTCACCAAGGGAGAGCATAGAGAGAGAAAAGTAGAGGGCTGGCATGTGGAGCCCTAGGACACAGCATTTGGAAACTGACACAGGAAGTAGATTAGTTGCAGAAAGTAAAGTATAAAGGACTGGTCAGAGAAGAGGGAAAGAACCCAGGAAAGGCAATATGGTGGCCTAGGTCTACATCCTGACCTTGTTCTTTGTGCAAGCCCTCCAGCCTGTTTACTCTCCCAACTCTCCAGACCCAGAGCTGAAGCCTACAGAACTGTGCTGCCGCTGCCTTGACACTCCACACATGCATGTGATCTAATTTTAATCAGTTTCTCACCATTGAACAGAAGTAGTTTATCTTTGACCAATTCCCATCACATGAACCCCAATAATTATCCTAAATCTCTACTCTCCCAAGCGTTCTAATCATTCTCTCTCCCTCTCAATTTTTAAAAAATAATAGCTTTAAGATATAACTCATATACAATTTACACATTTAAAGTTTTAAAATTTAAAAATTAAAATAATTTGATAATTTAAAAATTTAATGATTCTTAGTATACTCACAGATTTGTCTAACTACTAGTACAATATATTTTAGAACATTTCATCACCCCAGGCTGGGCCCAGTGGCTTATGCCTGTAATCCCAGCACTTAGAGAGGCTGAGAGAGGAAGATCACCTGAAGTCAGAAGTTGGAGACAAGCCTGGCCAATATGCAAAATCCTGTCTCTACTTCAAAAATACAAAAATTAGCCAGGTATGGTGGTGTGCACCTGTGATCCCAGTTACTTGGGAGGGTGAGGCATGAGAATCACTTGAACTTGACAGGTGGAGGTTCCAGTGAGCCAAGATCACACCGCTGCACTCCAGCCTGGGTGACAGAGTGAGACTCCATCTCAAAACAAAAACAAACAAACAAGCAAATAACAAAAAAGAGAATATTTCATCAACCCAAAAAAGAAAACTTCTGTACCCTTTAGCCATCACCCAGTTCTAGCCAATCACCAATTAACTTTTCATCTCTATAGATTTGTCTATGCTGAGTGTTTCTTATAAACAGAATTGTAAAATACGTGGTCTTTTGTGGCTGACTCCTTTCACTTAAGATAATGTTTCAAGGTTTATCCATGGTACAGCATTATTGTAAAATATGAAATACATTTGGTCTTTATCCTCCATTCCTGACACAGGAGCTCCTAAAACCCTTGGAATTTCCTGAATGACAAAAGTATCTTTCTGTAATAACACTTCTGAATGACAGAAGTGTTAATTCATTATTAGGCCCTTTTGAGCACTCCTGAGTTTATGCTAAATTTAGGGTGGCCATCCCTAGATAACCTCAGAATGGGAATGCTCACCATAAAGACCCAGTGATTAGAGGGTTAGAACTCTCAGCCAGAGGCTGGGCTCGGTGGCTCATGCCTATAATGCACTTTGGGTGGCTGAGGTGGGTGGCTCATGAGGTCAGGAGTTTGAGACTAGTCTGTTCAACATAGTGAAACCCCATCTCTAGTAAAAATACAAAAATTAGTCAGTTGTGGTAGTATGTGCCTGTAGTCCCAGCTACTCAGGAGGCTGAGGCAGGAGAATCTCTTGAACCCAGGAGGCAGAGGTTGTAGTGAGTAGAGACTGTCATTGCACTCTAGCCTGGGTGACAGAGTAAGACGCTGTCTCAAAAAAAAAAAAAAAAAAAGAACTTTCAGCCCCACCCACTGACCTCTGGGAAGTGTGTTTGGGAGGGAGGGTGCCTATAAATTTGGGCCAGCCGTGGTGGCTCACACCTGTAATCCCAGTACTTTCGGAGGCTGAGATGGCTGGATTACCTGAGGGTCAGGAGTTCAAGACCTGACACCCCATCTCTAAAAAAAATGGTGACACCCCATCTCTAAAAAAAAAAACTATAAAAACTTGAACAATAAGATTTGATGAA